>PVKZ01004037.1:0-99682 GCA_004027375.1 Macroglossus sobrinus
CAGTGATCCAGAGATAGGTAATTTGGGTTGTTTTTACTGCAGGTTTATGTTTCTCCTAACATGCTTCCAAGTGTATTGACTGTTTCATGGTGTGATACTAACTAGTCCTTGTAGCAGTTGCACAAGAGAGCTTATAATCATTAATTCTATTCTCTATTCTAGTAAACTTGTATAATTTATATCTTAGAAAGCCAATATATGTCCTAATTTTTAAGTTGTTAGAGACCTCAAAAGCTTTAAATAATCATCCTGTAAATTTAATTCATTTTCAGAAGAAAAAAATCTGCAATTTTATTTTTACATTTTTGTTATTTGGGGGTTTGTTTGTGGAAGGGATAGCTCCAGTCTAATGCTGGTCAAAATGTTGCTGCTGTACTAAAGATTCAGATTGATCCTAAGGCTGAGAGCAGCAAAATGTGTTCATTATTTAAATAAGCTCAAGTTGCCAAATGAATCATAAAGGCAGCCTCCTGTCCTATGCCAAGGTGTCGTTTTCATTAAGTGTGAGATTGCACCTGAAGGACAGTTTAATTTGCAGCTGCTAAAAATATTTCAACAGAGTAGTACTGTTACAAGTGGCAGGTGTTGCCCAAACGTGAATTTTGCAAGAAATGCCATCTGTAGGATGAGGTGTGGAAGAATGTCAAGGGGGTGGTAAAGGAGATAAAGGGAGAAAGAAAAGAAAAGTGTATTTACTCAGTGTTTATTGCTATTATCATGACTAAAGATTCCATGCTTCACATGATAGCAAGATTAATAACAGTATGATTATTTGTTCAGGTTCTACCATGTGTTCAGAGCATTGCAAAAGTACGACAATACCTGTAAAGACAAAGTTTCTTCCCCAAAGGCATACCATTTAAGCTATCCAGATGAGAGAATCCTTTCCAACTCTATTTACCTTTCACAGTGTTTACATTGCAGTTTTGCCTGGTGAGATTAATGCGCTTTGATCTTGCTTAAATGGATTTTGCCACTTTCTTTTGATGTTCAGCTTTAACTATACATCCACATTGACTTTCTGCTTCACATCACAGAAAACATTATCAAATTAAATAAGCTCAAAGATTTTGTTAAATTTTTGTCACTTGGAATTTTGTAAATTTTAGAGTAGAGAATATTGCAATGTGGCAAGATACCTAGGGACATTGCAACTATTTACATTATGAAAATATCTATATATGTATATCTATTAGTTACAATAACTTGGCCACAATGAAATCAGGAATTTGTATCTGGAGACTGGAAACAAGCATTTTCTACTTATTTGTCTGAATACATAACTTTAAAAGATAAAGGAACAAGTGGGCTTGGGTTTTTTTTTTATTTCAGCTCACCATTCATGGCAGTAAATGGAAGAAAATTAACTTCCTTTGTGAATACCATGAAATTTCTTAGCTTCCTAAGGAGAACGAATCAAGTAGGTCAGTCTGAAGGAATTTTGGTGAAACATTTTCATAGGGAGTTTTGAATGACAAGGCAAGTTATTGAATTGCTTGTAGATTTTCAGGACAATGCTAATCTCTGACCTCCAACATATGCATTGTTTTTCAATTTATAAAATGGAGGAAAATGCTTTCTGTTACTTTATTTTTGTCAATAGAATCTAACTTTGAAAAATAGCAAACATAATTAATTTTACTGATTAATTGTCTAAAACAAAAGAATATGATCAATAAAAGAAAAGCTTTTTCAAGGTTCAAAAGAACATTTATAATTTCAGAAGAATGCTTAACAACGTGCTATTGTGTAATAACTCTTAGAACTAATTGCAATTTAAAGAAGCATGTCTAAGCATTTCTTTAACCAGAAACCTAAACATTGTTGAGCCTATGGTGAGCGCAAAAAAGCAAAAAAAAAAAAAAAGATTTTTTTTCTCTTAAGAAAAAAATACTATAATTGCCAGTTATAAAAATGGTTATGGGAGTGTAAAGTACAGAAGAGGGAATATAGCCAATAGTATTGTAATCACTATGTATGGTGTCAGATGGGTACTAGACTTATTGGGGGATCACTTTGTGAATTATATAAATGTATAATCACTATGTTGTACACCTAAAACTAATATAATATGTCAACTGTAATTGAAAAATAAATTTAGGAAAAAATGTCACAGAATAAAAAAATACTACACATTTCAGTTTAAGAGATCTTAATTTGTTCACTTCTTAGGAGCAATGCTTTCTTTCAGGACTTGTGCTTAGCCTGGAAGAAATAGGGAAAAATAAGATCTGCTTACAAGGAAAAAAGAGGAAGAAGACAAGTGATTAAAATAGTTTTATGGATTCTAATTGAGGAATATGCACCAGGTGCCAGGGAATGGTTTGTGTTTTAAAAGGTGATAGACAGTACAAGATGGTTAGGAGAAGGTGAAGCCAGAGGCAGGAAAAACAGATTGCATGTGACTGCCAGGAAAGAAGAGATAAGGCCCTACATTTGGGTAGTTACAGTGGGACAGATTCAAATGTGTTTAAGGGAATACTTGGTTATATGGAGATGCTGAAGGCAAGAGAGGGAAGAATATAGGGCAAATGCCTGTCATAACAAAAATGAAAATAAGGATAACAGAAAAACAATTAAATGTTATGAGAGATAGAAGTAAACTTTCTTTTGTGTTATATAAACTACATGCTTATGAAGATAGTAGAGGTGGTGTTTTCCATAATGGTAAGAGGGTTTATTAAGGACTTAATGAGGACACAGTGGTCAGTTTTGTTGGAAGTGTAAGTCAAGATTCGTTTGTGACACTGATTGGATGACACTAATTGCTCCTAGTTTATTTTCTATATTAGAGACACTGTGAATAACGTAACTGACAAGGTTTCCCATTTTCCTTTTGTTCTGGAAAGCTTGGAGCTGATATCCTAGCCCTTCTTGCGTATGATGAATGTAGTAACTGCTTTTAGTCTGCTTTCTGGCTCAGGGTAACAACAGCCTTATTTTTCTTTCTGCTGGCACATCTTAATTTATGCTACTTTGTCATATCTTATAACATCTAAATCTGTTTTAGAAAATATAAATAAACGCATTTATACTTATTTCTTTAACACTGTATGGATGACTTAGAAAAAATAGGTAATATGTGTAGAAGACCAGTTAGATGATTCCAAAAACATAACTGTAAATTAAAAAGAACATGAATTGTGCTGGCAACATTAAGACCATAAAACAGGTTAAAAGGAATGAAAATGATAACAGGAATAATTTTGATAATAAATTTAGAGTGCAAAGCAGAAATCCTGCAGGTGATGGAGGGAATTTAAGGTTAAATAACATATTATATCTAGGCATTGATGTTGAGATTAACCAAAATGGAAAAGTGGGAGCAGAAGCAGTTATAAAAGAAAAGCTAATTAGTTCTTTGCCTAGTATGATTAATAAAAGTTTCAATGAGATGTCTAGGTAGAAAATTTTAATCAGAATTTTTGAATTTTGAGCTCATCCTTCTTTCTCTACTCTCATATCTATCTTTCCTCAAGTGTCCCTTATCTCAGTAAGTGATCCCTATATAGCTTGTCATTTAAATCAGATATTTGTTTAATTTTCCATGATTTTTCTCACTACTCTAAATTCAGCATATCACCAGTGAATGTTATCCATTAATTCTACTTTCACATAATCTCTACATATGTCTCCTTCTTTATACAGGTCAAGATCACCATCATTTCTCACCAACCTACAGACTGCTCTTTCTGCCTTTGTGCCTCACTATAACTTTTTTCTCTACAGCGAAGATAATGATGGTCTTAAAATAAATATATAATAATGGCATTACTAGGTTTTAAACACGTCAATGTTTCTCTCATAAATATTAGTACAATAAATTCCTGAACAACACTTTCTTTTTATTCTGGCCTCTACTTAACTTTCTCTCATCATCTCTGACAGCTTCTGTCTTCACTGACCACTCTCAGTGTGCACAACATTCTCTGTTTCTATGACTGTACATGTATTCCTCCTACCTGGAACACTCCTGGTTATTCTTCGAGTCTTGAAATATATGCCATATCTTCTGAGAAAAACTTTCTTTAATTCCTTCAAATGCTAGAGCCTGCCAGCTAAGATTGAACAGTTCCTGAGAGGGGGAGTGAGGAATAAGAAAAAAAAGAGAGAAAGACAAAAGATAGAGTTGGGAGGGCTAACAGTAAATACTGCCCTCTCAAGTTTATTTAGCACAGCGTATTTATACCCTAGGATGTGCATGAAAAACAAAACCCACAGATATGCAAACAATTGCTGACATTTACATAAGTTCTCTCAAAGCATCCTTATTTCTGTTTTCCTTTTCTTATTCCTTGGGTCAAGGAACTTTCAACTCTTTCCATTAAGCCAAACTTCCTCCTTCAGTACAGAGCCCACCTGCTCTGCAAACTTCTAGCTTGCAGGCAACTTTAACCCTGTCTGTAGGACATTCAGCAAGAATGGCTCCCAAAATTCAAAGCAAGATTAATTGCCCCTTCTATTCTCCCCTGAATTCTTTCCAAACTCTTATTTGTATGTGTACATTTTAATAAGTGCTCTGTTTAATTGTTGATATTCCTTCACAGACAGTAACAATTTTCATTATAATATCTTCCAGTCTTCTGCATTCCAGAGCACAGAGTAAGTGCTCAGGAAATGCTTGATAAGTTAAAATAAAAATGGTTAGTGACTGCATGAAGAATAGAGATTGTTATTAGAACAATATTCTGTAGATTCTTGGACTGAGAGCAAATAGAGAGAGGCCTTAGACTTGAATGAGGATAGACCATTTCTCCACAGAAAGAAAGAAAAAAAAATGGGGGAGTACAGCGTGAAGGAAGGAAAACAAGGGAATTCTTACTAAATGGCCTTGGTTTTATCAACATAGCAAATAGCAAGTCCATCTTTGGAAAGTAAAGTGAGAGATGGTAGTACATTAGTTGGTTTGAAGACAATCAGAATGATTTTTAAAAGTTGTTGATAATAAATCTATAGTAAGTAAAGATAGAGATACCAGAGTTCTTATTTAGATAAATAGCTTGAATTTATAACACATTCACTTACTCTGATTATATGATCTTTTTGTCATCCTTGTTTAGTTATGGGAACAAAGGGAAAAAAGTTCTTGGGTTTTGTAAGGAAAAAAAAAAGAGGGTTCTAGGATGGTAAAGAAGACAATTAAAATGATTGACTTCCATGTTCTAATTAAATAAAGAGGGAAATACACCAGTGAGGAGAAGAATACACTGAGAGAAGAGATGAGGTAAGAGAATGCAATATCACAAGAAAAGGGAAAGAAAACTTTGGGGGGTAGTAAAGCAGTAGAAAATTAGTAGTGAGGAGAGGTGTTGGCCAAAGATAAGAATTTCTAAATTTGAAATATTAGCAAAAAAATTGATTTTAAAATTTTTTTAGAAGGGATCAACTAGAGACCTATTTTATTTTGAAATAAGAATGAATATTTTTCTAGTATAAGATATAACCTAAATTTTTTTGAAGACAAGTTATGCTAAGTTTGGCATTGCTTTGCTTTGATATTCTTTTTCTTAATTTTAATAAATTTGACTTTTGTTTTCTATGTATAATTTTATTTTTTAGCTGTATCTAAAGCTATATCAAATTGTTTATTCACCTAAAATATCCTCCATTTCTGTAGCATCAGATATTGAAGGAGAGTTTAAGATTGAGGGCCCTTTCGGCAATGAATGTACTTGATAACTGCTTGAATTATTTCCCACTGGAGTCTACATGTGTAAGGTGATAATTATACTCACATATTTTAGACAGGGAAACATGATGCTTGTTAGTGCCTTCTCTCATACCCAAACCCCAAGTTAAGAGAATATTTATACATGTAAAATAGTGTTTGCTTTCCTGTCATTTTTGTCCTTTTAACATCACTTTTGCTACATTGTAGCTTTCTGAGAATAAGGGGTATATATTATTCATTTTGTTTTCTACATGGTGTCTCGCATGTGTTTATCATCAAATAAAAGACATTGGATTTTAATTATTTGAAATTGAGTTATTCAAGTGTTTATAAGAACAGCTATAGTAATTCAGGAGGTAATATTAAACTAGCTCGTCCTCCATTGCTTCATTACTAAAGCAGAAGAATATATATATTTTTATTTTTATTCTGTAGCTGTATTATAATGAGATCCCCCAAACTTAGTATGTGATTGAGGCTTTCTTTCAGTATCATCATAATGATAAAATATAATACATTTGTTAAAATTTACCAAGTTTTTTTAAGTGTAAAATATTTGTTTTTATATAAACTATTTACAATAGTCAAGGTGAATAAAGCTCAATTTGAAATAAACGTGATTTGAAAATTAGGCATCTAAGATCTGAGAAGTAAGAGTCTTGTCAAAAGGTCACAAAAGTTTCAAGTGACTGAACTGAGTTTTTTTACACACATGCTACATTTCTAGGAGCCTGACTTCATCAACGGCATAATAATTTTTTGGCTTGTAACATAATAATTACTACAATGTCACCATAATTATTTTCTAATTATTCCTCATGAGACATTATATATATATATATATATATATATATATATATATATATATATATATGAACAAGTGGAAGTTTATGAAGACAAGCTTCACAACAATTATTAAGGTTAAAGTATTATTTGATGTATCTTTAAAAAATTTTGATGCTAAGTGATTCCAATTTTAAGTTATTCTTATTCCACTGGAACACTAAACTTTAAATGTGAATAGTTAGTATTTCATATGTTTTATATTACTTACAGAGTATATAATTTGCCTAAGAAAGATAGTGGAGTGTAGCCCTGCAAAGTATATTAAATTCAAGGTCCCAGAGCAAATGTTAAAAGAAGGTTACAATCATGGAAAAAGTTAATGATGATTATTCACAGGTGTAAAGATTAGTACTCAATAACATGGATAAATCTAGTTTCAGGATTCTGAATTCTTTCCTGGTCTCTGAAGTATGGTGCTGACCTGTGTGTGTGTATATTTTTCATCGTTAACTTGATAACATAATATGCCATAGAACTAAAGGTAGATTACTGTAAGAATGTAAATACCTGCCATGTCCTAACTGCTTTCACTGAGATAAACTCACATTCTCAGTATATTACTTGTTAAAGCCATGAAGCTATTATACATTATTATAGTTTGTATAAACTGCAAACTTATCAATCCAAGTATTTACAAAAGTAATTTTTGAAGTAGGACCCTAAACACTGCTGATATGCCTTATGCATAATCTAGGCAGTCTCATTTTTTATTGTTTCCTTTCCTCCTTGCAAAGATATTCATTGAATGCTCTCTATGTTTTAAACTCTAGGGTCATAGCATCTAACAAAACATGCCGAGTTCTCGTGGAACTAATATACCATTGAGGTGGGGAAGGAGACAATAATAAGAAAATGAAGATTAAATGCATAGAGAAGGACAGAGAGAGAGATAGAGAGATGCATCATAGCAGGTGATCAGTAAGGTTAGGAAGACCAATAATGCATGAAAATAAATAAGGGTTGGCCTAAAGTAAAGATTTTAGTGCTTTAAATAGAGTAGTCAACAAAGATCTTTTCAATAATGTGATATTTGAACAAAAACGTGAATAAAGTAGGAATTGACTTTAGATATATGAGGGCAGAAAGTTTCAGGGAGAAAGGACCTGGGGCTGGACTGAGATTTCTTGTCTTTTTTGAAAATGAGATGGGGGCTGGTACGGCTTCTAGGAATAAGTTAGGGAAAGAAGAGGATATGTAGAAGAAAAGGCATGTAAGGAAGCAAGGATCAGATCATAAATGACCCTGGTCACTGGAAGAATTAATATTTTATTTTGAGTGATTTGGAAATATATAGGGGGATATAGAGAGGGAAGTGACATATCAGAGGTTTACTCTGGCTGTTGTGTAGGGAAATAGACCGAAGTTGGTAAAATAAAATTTAGGAGACTATTAGGAGTCTATTATTGGCAATGGCAGTCTGGGAGAGACTGATCATAATGGATGTGGTAAGAAGTGGTGATAAATAGAGATGTGTTAGTAGATAGAGGTGAGATGTGAGAGCCAGGGAGAACTCAAGGGTGGCTCCAGAGTTTTTGGCATTAGTACCTATTAAATGACTTTGTCATTTACTGAGATGGAGAACAGCATGAGAGGATTGGGAGTTTTTTTGTTGTTGTTTTATGTAGATCTCATCTCTCCCCTCTTGCCCAGTTTTTGCTAGAAATTACAACAGACTAATTGGTAGTTTGATTTAAACTATGTTTATACTTGAAAGGAAGAATAACAATGGTGACAGCAAAAGGTAACATTCAATAGCACTTACAATTTGCAACATACCTTGATATCCAGAATCCCTGCACTATTTGGTCAGTCGGAGGATTTCTGCACTTACTCCTAACTTTCTGAAAAAAATTAATGAATATTTTTATAAGATATAAGGTGATTCGTAACATACTTTAAAATGCATAAAGAATGGTTCAAAAGTAGTTAAAAAGTGAATTAGGAAAAGTAAGTTTTTGAAATATATTGAATAAGAATTAAGAGAAAGTAAAAATAGAATATAATGAACATTATTATTCATTCAACTATGAATTAATATACATCCTATAATTTGTCTTTCAGATCCAAGGTTTATTAGTGCCCACCTCATCCCAGAGAGTGACAACCCTGAAGATGATAAAGTATATTTTTTCTTCCGTGAAAATGCAATAGATGGAGAACATACTGGAAAAGCCACTCATGCTAGAATAGGTCAGATATGCAAGGTAAGGTAAAGAAATAAAATTGAGTGATTTTGTCCAATCACTATATTATTTCTTTTTATTTCCACCTATTTTCAAATGTACTGAAGATCTGATGAAAAAGACTGGACTGATTTCTATAAATAATATTTAAATGACAAAAAGTGATTGAAAACATATTATAGTTATGTATGAGTAACTCTTTACAGTCAAACATGCAGGAAGAGAGAGATTAGAGGCATTACTTTACAATTAAATTAAATGACTTTAGTCATGAAAATCTAGAGAAATTTTTTTTTTACATTGCCTGAGAAACTATCCTTTTTTTTTTGTATTCTCAAACCTAACACACTTTTCTACAATGTGTAAATTTTGAATGAATATTTGTTGTTAGTATAACTAATATTAATATAAGCAGAAAACTAATGCTTTTTGTAAATTGATTATTCTAGCATCCTATATACAAGTACACAACTCACACATCATATTGAAGCTCTGCACTTTATCTGAGTAATTCATTTACTTTGTGGCACAAAATCAATTATAATATTGCATTATAATTTTATAGAGTAAAAATTGCTCAATAAATATGGATTAATTAGTTTTCATATGTGAAGATATAATAACAGTACTATTTTTTCATCTACAATATATATGCAATTTGAATAAGGTCAGCTGTTGTTCTATATTAAAGCATCTTTCATTTTAAGAAAATTGTAAATTCAGATCCAATAATTATCCTAAAATATATTTCTTCCGTTTTAAGAAAATATTATGAAATTTTAAAAATTTCTATTTTGGGGGTGGGAAGAAATTAGCCTCTTTGCTACCCCAATCATGATCTAATTATTTATCTATAGTATATTGACTTACTGAAAAATTAAAAGTTTTAACAATCTGGAAACATACAAATAAATGTGAAGTGTATGAGAATCTTTCCTTCACAAAACATAAATTGTATTTAAAATTACTACTTAAAAAGGTTAGAAAATTATTTATAGTATATAAAATAACATAAACAAAACATAAATTAGTATTATATATTTTTAAGGGTCTTTTCCAAAATGTTTCACTGGAATAAATTTCCTTTATTAAGGTTTATGCAAATATTTTTTCAACATGCTATTTGTAAAATTAGCATTACTTAACCTGTTTAAACTTATAAAATATCTGATATTAGCATAATTTTTGTGTGTGATATATTTTCAGCATGGATTATGGGACATGCATTTATTCTTCCATTCAGTACATACCTAGTAATTATGTACTATGTGCCAGTGTGTTCATTATTGGGGACCAGCCTACTTAAGAGAGTGAGGTCTCAAGAAATGCATATGTAGGAGAGACAGATTTAAACCAAATTACAACAAAAATGAGCAATGATTGTTCACTGCAGAGTGGTAACAGAATGAAAAAAGTAAAGTGACATTTTAATACTAAGGGAAATTCAGTATAAGTTTTTCCTTGAGTAACATTTCAGTGAATAGATTTGATCAACAATATAATAAAAAAATAATACATATTTGTATCTAGTCATTTAAAATTCCTCATTCCTAATTTTAAAATATGAGGAATTATATTTTGTATCTATCTCGAATAAGAGAAATATTTGAAATTATCATTTGGATGCACAGTTCCTAAAACTGGTGTTCTCTCCTTTCAGAATGACTTTGGGGGACATAGAAGTCTGGTGAATAAATGGACAACATTCCTCAAAGCTCGTCTGATTTGCTCAGTGCCAGGTCCAAATGGCATTGACACTCATTTTGATGAATTGCGTATGTAGCTGATGTTTTACAAAGAATATTTGTTCAGTCTTTGTCGTAATAATAAAAAATGCAACTTTTTCCAATTTTGTTTTCAAACAGAGGATATATTCCAAATGAATTCTAAAGATCCTAAAAATCCAATTGTATATGGAGTGTTTACAACTTCCAGGTAAAAAAACTTCTTACTATCTTATTATCACAGAAACTCCATGTTCTTCTGTTGCTTTCTAAGAGTCTATAATTTGTGAAAATATAGTTTTGAAAGAACAGTGTTGACTTAGCCTTTTAGATGTCATGCATTCTTGGATGGCTAAAATAAGTTAGACTTAAAAAGTTTTTTTTTTCTTTTTAATAAATTTTAGCAAAGAATATCATCACTATAAGAAAATGGTAGAAAATGTATAGCATATCCTATGTATAACTTTAACTTAAAAACTTTGAGTGAAAGAATATTATAAAAAGGAAAATCTGAGTTTTGATAAGTTTATAGTGATATAAACTAAGAGTGACAAAACTTTTTATCTCCCCTCTCCTATCTCCTCTGCTCTTCTTCCCCATCTCCTTTTCTTCCCTCTCTCTCCCTCACCTTCCTTCTCTCCTTCTTTTCCTTCTCCTCACCTTCCTCCTTTCTCTTTTGCTCCTTTCCTTTCCCCTGTCCTCACAACCCCCAAGGCTCTGCTGTAAATCAAGCAGCAATCATCTCCCGACTGTTACATTCTGTATAAATTTTACATTACTTGGAACTGTTAAAGGAAACATATTTACATGCACATAAATAAGGATATGCATATGTAAATAAAATGTTTAAAAATAATTTAAAATTAAAAGTCAGGTAAAGTGCTAAAGGGACTGTGATAGCACAGAGATAAAGATAAACTGTAATGTCCAACACTGATTTATTTTTTAAATATTAAAACAATTATAAATTGATTTTTACTTAATAATTTTTAAAAATGGCAAGTAAAAATTAAGAAACCCATATTACTAAACCTATTTGCCATTTCCCATACATATTTTTCCCCTTTGGTATAAAAACAGAATGACAGCTAAAGAATGTGAACAGTTCTAATTAAACACATTTTAATCCATTTCTTCTACTTTCTCAATACCTATAAATGATCGCATTTAAGCATCAAATCACCTAGAGAGCATGTTAAAATACAGATTGTTTGGCCCTGCTCCCAGAATTTCTAATTAAGTAGGAATAGGCAAGCCTTAAGTGTTTGAATTTCTTACAAATTCCCAGATGATGCCCATGCTTTGGTTTAAGGAACACACTTTGAAAATCATTGACATAATGAGTGAAATAATTTCATCTCTCTACTTCAGTGAGATGAATATCTATATATGAGTTAGCCTTTCTCTTTTATATTTTTAATTTTAATTTTTTTTAATTATAGTTGACCTTTATTATTATTTTATATTAGTTTCAGATGTACAGCATAGTGGTTAGACATTTATATAATTTACGAAGTGATCCCCCGATTATTCTAGTATCCATCTGGCAATATATATGAGTTAGTTTTAACAACCATAAATCATAATCAAGTCTTTTAATGATGACTGATTTCATCAGTAAATAAGTAAAATATATAACAATGGAAAAGAGATACATAAACATTACTAACTATGACGTATAAAATATCTATTAATTTGCTACTCTGTTGCAAATATATTGTTATGAAATTCTATAACTATTTACTGAGATTGACTCTGTGTCAGGTACCATGCAATATGTAACTGAAGTTACTGAAAAGAAGCCAGGCTTAGTTCCTTCCCTTATGAAGCTTATACTCTGCTAGGCATTATCTACATATTGCAGTTCCCAATAAAAAAAACTCTTATGAACACATGTTTTTCATTTGGTCTGATTTATATGTAATTTTCTGTGGGAAAGATTAGTTAAAAGATAAGCATTCTGTATTTTCAATGTGTACAACTGTTTTATATCCTTGTATAAAAGCATTCCTAAAGCTGTATTTACATAAGCAAAAAATAAAATGGAAAATTGTGGCAACTCATGGCAAACTTTTGGTTTGCTTCAATTATCTTGATTCTCATCTAGAAAAATGATGGGGATAATTGCTGTAATGCCCCACTTTGACTAGGGTGTAATAATTACTAACTTAAAATGATTTTCTATATTGGGAAGAGAAGATTTTAAATAACTTCATACAAATTATTTGATCTAATATTTATAATGTTTTGGGAGTTAATAATAATATAATTTAACAAGCCACTGACACTGAGTATTTTCTGTACCAGTTTCAGCTTATAAAATGAGTTCTTAAACATTCTTACCTATTGAAAATTCCCCTGGTTTTATTAATGAGACTTGAATATCATCAAAGTTTATATTTTTATTTTTATTTATATCAAAATATAACATTACTTTTTAGAAGATCATAAATATATGTTTTTTTCTATCAAAGTTAAGTATAATATAAATATATATATATATATTCTATAAATAAATACAGTTTTCATCCATGTCTTCTATTTTCAAGAATTACAATTTATTCTCTTGTGTACTGTTAAAATATGTGACTAAAAAGTCTCAGACACTCACTACCACTGCTAAGAATTTGTGTTCTAGATTTGATAATTGATATCTGAAATTTAAGAACTCAGTATCAACAGTTTTCTTGCCATGGTGTGAAGATGAAAATCTGTTTTTGTTTTATTTTTCTTTTTTAGTAACATTTTCAAGGGGTCAGCTGTGTGTATGTATAGCATGAGCGATGTGAGAAGAGTGTTTCTTGGTCCATATGCTCACAGGGATGGTCCCAACTACCAGTGGGTGCCTTATCAAGGAAGAGTCCCCTATCCACGACCTGGAACTGTAAGTGCCCTAGGTGTTTAAAATATGAAATGAATAAATTACTGCTGAAAGTTTTAAAAGTAGCTATAAACAGATATTAAACACACATAATGTAAAAGAAAACCCTAAGATTATAAATGAAAGCAAGGCAAACTTCTGTGATACCATGGAATGGCATATTTATACATATGTTCTTTACAAACATGTGTTTAAGTTCAGTGCTTGCCAATTATTAATACCCATAATTTTTGAGAAATAGAAACCTTGTTTATTTTCTTTTTTGAATGAGATATAGTGAAAATGGCCTTCATGGAAAGTCGAAACTCTTAGGGCACACCTAGCCTTGTTTTGTCCTGATCATAAAGACTGTTCAAAGAGTACATATTAAATAGGAGAAAAACAATTTTTTAGTTGATATTTTCTTCTCATGAGAATAGAACACATCCCTGAAGTAGGGAAAGAAGACATGTGAAAAAAATTGCATAATGTGAACAGGACCTAGATATTTTATCAGACTCTGTCTGCTATTGCCAACCTTTCCTTTTCCCCTCCAGCAACCCTGGGCACACTCAGGCTTATAAAAACAAATGGACAGAATTAAAAATAAAACCAGCTTGGGATCTGCAATTTAAAATGGGGATTAAAAAACAAAAGACTTCAGTGTGTTAGAAAATGAGTGAAATTATTGGTCTTATATTAGAAGTAATACAGTATTTGGATAGAATTATCCAGTTAAGTATGATTTTAAATACTAAGAATATTTAAAGAAATAATTTCATATAATGAAAAACTTGTATTTGAAGTCTAACCATTACTTTACTTTCTCTTCAGCTTTTTATTCTGCAAAGCAATTTATATTTTGTATGATTTTATTAGACATAGATGCTTTTTTAATTTTAATTTTATTATTAGTTTTATGTATACTGTACATTGGTTAGACATTTATATAGTTTATAAAATGATTCCCCTGATTACTTTTTTTCTCCTCTAGCTCTACATCTAGCTAGCCATTACCTTACTGCTGACTCTATTCCCTATGCCCTGCTCCCCATTCCCATAACCATCTATCAACTACTAATGTGTACTTCTTTAACCCTCGCCCCTTTCTTCCAGATCCCAAATTCCTCCCCTCTGGCCATCACCAGATTGTCCTCTATATTTGTGTGTCTGTTTTTGATTTCTTTTTTTTGTACCTTAGATTCTGCACATAATTGAATTAATATGGCATTTATCTTTTGCCAATTTATTTCACTCAGGATAATAACCTCTAAGTCCATTCATGTTGTTGCAAATGGTAGGATTTCATTTTTTTAATGGTCGATATGAACTGTATATATGAACCAAAACTTCTTTATCCAATTGTCTGTTGATGGGCATTTAGCTTGCCTTCATACCTTGACTATTGTAAATTGTGCTGCCATGAACATAGAGGTGCATAGATCTTTATAATTCTTGTTGTGGTTTTCTTTGGGTAAATATTCAGAAATGCAATTCCTGAGTTAAAAGGTATATTCATTTTTAATTTTTTGAGAAACCTCCAGACTGTTTTCCATAGTGGCTGTACCAATTGGCAATCTCACCAAGAGTATATGAGGGTGCCTGTTTCTTCGCATCCTCGCCAACACTTGTTTGTCGATTGATTGATAATAGCCATTGTGACAGTTGTGAGGTGATATCTCATGCAGTTTTAATTTGCATTTCCCTGATAATTAGTGACATTGAGCATCTTTTTGTATGTCTATTGGCCTTCTGTATTCCTCTTTGAAGAAATATCTGTTCAGGTCTTCTGCCCATTTTTAAATTGAATTGTTTGTTTTTGTTGTTGAGTTACATGAGTTCATGCATATTTTGGATACTAACTTCTTATAAGATGTATCATAAGTAAATATCTTCTCCCATTCAGTCAGTTGTCTTTTTATTTTGTTGATGGTTTTCTTTGCTGTGCAAAAACTTTTTAGTTTGATATAGTTCCATTTTTTTTATTTTTTCCAGTGTTTTCCTTGCCCAAGGAGATATGTCTGAAAATAAATTACTAGAAGTGATATCTGTGAGATTACTGTCTACATTTTCTTCTAGAAGTTTTATGGTTTCACATCTTACATTTAATCTATTTTGAATCTATTCTTGTGTACAGTATAACAATGTGGTCCAGGTTTTTTTTTTTTTTTTTTGCATATAACTGTCTAATTTCCAAACACCACTTATTGAAGGCACTTAGACATAGATGCTTTTAATATATTTTTTATTGTTTCACTAAAATTATTTATGAACAAATTCAAAATTTTTCAGTTTACAAATATTACTTCTGGTCTTGTAGATTAAAAGAAAAAAACCTAATAGGCTTTTAGAAGAATAAATGAACAAGATGGAATACTATTGATCATATGAAGTCCAATGGGTTTTATAAAAAGCACAACATACCCCATTTCTTAATGGTAAACAGTTTTTATTCTGTTGGTAGACAGTTTTATATCTCTATGGTTGTTCATATCTCTATGGTTAATTAATGTCACAGTATTCTCAATATAAACTGACTCTCTAGGTTTACTTCAACAAACTTGGTGGAATTCCTTCAAGGAGCTAGATATTGTGTTACATTTAGAGTACAAAGTTTTTGATCTGGAAATGTGTACAATATTTTTAGAAATAGTAATAGTAATTAGAAATTATAGTGTGGCAGACCCTGTTCTAAGATATCTATCTTTATATCTATATCATTTTATATTTTTTGCATGTATACATATTCTGTGTAAAGGCCCATTTATAGCTACCATTTCACAGATAAGGTCTCTAAGCACAGAGAGGAGCCAGAATTTGTCAAGACAGTTAGGTTCTAGAGCCTGTATTCTCACCTAATATTCACAGAGTGTTGTTATAACTTGGAAAATTAAGTCAGTAATATGCACCAAGTGCTAGAGGCAGAAGGCAGAAAATATTGCCTAATCTAGGAATTAGAGAAAGGCAACAGGAAATAACATCTAATTAATTCCATGATTAAAATTTACTTGAATGAGTTCATTAATCCCAAATGGTGGCAGTTGAGAATATGTCATTTCATCAGCTCTACTGGAGAAGTGATCTTCAAACAATGCGTCAGTAAAATGGCATTTTCTTTATTTTTCAAGAAAAATCTATAGCTGAGTAGTACTAGATGCAAAAATAAAAGGCTGATAAGGCAAGAGAATGATACAAATTGTAGATTAAATAAAAAATAAATAAATCCCTTACTTTAATTTTCAGTCACACATTTCAAGTTTTTGGGAGCCATAGTTAAATTGCAGTGGAGAAGCAAAAAAAAAAAAAAAATGTCGTAAAAATATTTGTTTTTTCTAGAATTTATATAGCTTTTGGTATTTCTATAAAATTAAGTAATTTTATAATTTACTTGAAACTTAATTCTTTAACTACTTTAACTATTAAATCAGTGTGTGTGTGTGTGTGTATACCTATACATACATGTGTATCCATAAATAGATACTCTTCTCATTTCAAAAGAGATTTATTTATTTTATTTCTCATGAATTATTAATGATGTATATCAATGTAATTGCAGACAATTGATTTCTCCTCTAAGCCTCTTGTAAGAATCGCTACATTCCTTTTAGCTCCAAAGCTGTTACATTAAGTGGCAGAAACTACTTAATTATAAGACAAAAAGCAAGAGACTGGAGATATTGTACTCAGAATGCTGTAGCACATAATACATGGAATAAAAAGAGACAGTACAATCTGAATTTTTCTCATTTTTGTGTTATTGCCTTATGTGAAGCATTTATAGCTAGAGATGATATCTTGCCAAAAGATGTACTGCAGTGCATCTTTTCTGACTCTCTATGGCCATCATCTGTTCTACTTGGTTCATTCTGATTGATCAGTTTCTGTGCCATGCACAGTGTTAAACACTTTGAACAGCACCTCCCCAGAGACAGTACTTTTGGTAATTTTTGTGATTCTTTTTCAGGGTTATGTTAGAAATAAGCAATAAAGAATAGTTTATATTGGCTATTTGTATTTTAGCATTTGCCATACAATAAAAATCAAATGTATCAAAAAAATTATTCTGAGTTTCTTTAATCTAATATTTTACTATATGTAGTTTAAACATATTCCATTAATTATTTCAAACACTTAATCTATCACATAAATAAAATATATGGTGTTGCCACTAATAAAGGCATCAAATCCTCCCATACACTGAATTCATTAGATGCACTGGAAAATTTTGGTAAGAAATTGTGACATAACTAAATCCCATTGAGATGTAAGATATATTTAAGAAATACATAGTACATATTACATCTACTAATTTGAGTAACTTTTTTTTTAGTTTATTGGTTAATTAACTTTTAAAAAAAATAATCACAAGTTTAGATTGCTAGACCATTTTGGTCATATAGCATTATAAAATTTATAATCCTATTCATTATATTTTAATCAAAAGACATTCTCTTTATCTTAATAGTGTCCCAGCAAAACATTTGGTGGATTTGACTCTACAAAAGACCTTCCAGATGACGTTATAATGTTTGCAAGAAGTCATCCAGCTATGTACAATCCTGTGTTTCCTATTAATAACCGCCCGATAATGATCAAAACAGATGTGAATTATCAGTTTACACAAATTGTAGTGGATAGAGTGGATGCAGAAGATGGCCAGTATGATGTCATGTTTATTGGAACAGGTAAATGTTTTAAGTTCAGCTCTAAATTTTCTTCCATCCCACTGAGTTTAACCAGTTAAATATCCTAAGAATTGAAGAAAGTTCCCATAATCACTCTCCAGATACAGTTAACCTCTAATAATTGACTGAAAACCTAAACATTCTACCATTATAATGTGTTATCTTTTAAGCAAGTTGACATATAGTAAATTAAATTTCCTTTTTAATCAAAGGTTGATAAATGCAATCAGGTAAAGATAATTATTAGGTGAACAATCAATGCCTGTAATTGACTCATAACTCTTTTCTGGACAGTGGCTTTTTAGAACAAATTCTCAAACCATAGCAATTCCTGATAATAAAGGTTTCTGAATAAATGTATGCAAAATTATCTGAACTCTAAAATTACCATAAGGTGCAAACCTTCCAGCAGATAAAATCTGGCAACAAAATTTGTTCAGTGCTTTTGGCATAAAATGAGAAAAAACAAAGCATAGCACTTCATCAGAACAGTAATAAAATGGAACTAAGGAATCATCAGGTACACTTTAGATTCATTTCTATAGAAATTTAACAACATATTTTTTACTAATTCCATGATTAGAAACAAACTTTTGCAGGTATATTTTCAGAAAACATTCTCTTGCTATTTTGAGATATTATTTTTTTTCCCCTACTATCTTTAATAATACTATTTTGAAAGCACCAGTTACAAATTTGAAACTTGTTACTTAGGGTCAGATTCCAAGGTAATAAATTTCTAGTTTCCATTAGCATTGTTAACTGACATAAATCATGGGAAACAGAGTGAGTGCTTCACTGAAACCTTCTATAATAATGTTTATTTTCCCTTGGAGAGAAACAGAAAAAATTGCATTAACTACAGGGGAATGGCAACTGTGTAGTAAGTGATGTAAAGACTTAAAGTTTTATAATGAAATTGTGAAATAGTTTATGTTATCAAGTGTAACAGTGTCAGATTCTGAGATTTACATTACAATCTACTTTTACGAGTAAGAAAGTTTCTCAATCAAATAGGAGAATCCCACTGAGACTCAGTTTGATAAAGTCAATGAATTTATCAATTATTAATTTCTGGTCATGAATATTTTCAGAAATAATATGATGATAAGATTTCTCTTCAATAAATATTAGTTTATCATTTAATGTCTATCATTTATAATAGAACTGTCTACGGAGTAATTAAGTTTGTTCACTGTCACACTTGCCTCTTTCTTCATGTCTGGCCTTAACACATTGAGAAGTCTCTCACTCATTGTCAGTGCAACAAAAGCTTGCTTCCAGCTATTTGAGAAACCCAATCATGAGTTTTAATTCCTCTTGGACACAAGTTGTCCTTAAAGAAACTAATTTCACGAGCATGTTGAATGTCTGATGGTGTGGATGGCTATTGGTCAGCACAGACCAGGGTCATCTGTCAGCAAAGTAAATTGATTACAGTAATTTTATCTTTTAACTAAGTAGCACATCATAATGTATTGATCCTAGTTGAGTAATATGATTCAATTTGTGTGAAATTGTTTGAAATACTACTCAGTAAAACTTGATCTGGAACACAGATAAAATTATGTTTGGATACTGGAGACCTGTCAGAGGCAATGAGTAGATTAACCTAATTTACCTTTAATCCTTGTTATAAGTAGTTTAAGGTCTTGTAAACAAAAGGATCCTCTTAAAAGAGGGGCTTTTTTTTTTAACTTTACAAGGGATACATCTAGCAATCTTTTTAAATCTCCCATGGCACATCATATTGATTCCCTGAAAATGGTTATCAATAATATAAATATGCTGAATTATTTTCCTGATGTAACTTATTCTTTATGGGCAAGATTTTCTTCTCAAATAATGAGTCCACTAAATTTGATTAAAACGAGCAATTGAAGCTAAAAATAATTTATCAGCTGACCATAATTGGAATGTTGAAGAGTCAATTTTATTTTGAAATTTAATAAGGCCCTGTTCTTTATTCTATCAAGGAGTAGAAACATGCCTGTAAAAACTGGAAAATCAATGTCTTTCTAAACAAACTTAGAGTAAAAATGACAACTCTTGTCATTAAAGCAACTTCTCTGTTTTAACAATAGAAATTAGAATAAATAATGCTTGAAATCTCTATAAAATGTATTCAGTTTAACAAATTTTTGTAATTTATGCTCCGAAATTTTAAATGTCTTTAGTACTCTAAACTTGATTAATCAATATGCTAACCAAAACTGATTAACCAATTATTAGATTTAAAAAACTGTAATAAATAATCTAATGTGTTTATTTTGAGAAATCAGGTCATTGTCCTTCATCACTTAATAGTCACTGAGCTGTTTTTAGGGCCTTCTAAGTACTAAAGGTTTTCAGCCTCTGAAGCTCTAACTACTGTACTTTTTTCTTTTGCTTAACAACATTTCTTGCATTTGACATTTAAATTAAATTTTAATAGTAGTTCCTAATTTCATAACAAAAGTGGAAAAACTTGTCATATCAAAACTGATATTATTTTTAGTTTTTTTCTGAGAAACCTGATAATTGAGATTAAAAATAATAAAAATAATTCATCTTAGTGATTATTACATATTTTTAATTATGCAAGTTCAGAATAAAATCATCTTCAAAGCTTTGTATATTTCTAAAAAATCAATTCTTTTTATTTCACAGCTATGTTTATAGTTAATCTAGTTACATAAAATGCATTTGAATACATATTTTAATAATGCTGCAAAAATACAAATTAAAAGAAAGGCTAAGGTTAAAATGTTCTTTCTGGTCAAATGCTGATTTCATTCATTAACTCTAAACTCTAGATCTAGTTAAATTGTGCTCTTCTCCTCCACTTTCTTTCAAAGATGTTGGAACCGTTCTTAAAGTAGTTTCAATTCCTAAGGAGACTTGGCATGATTTAGAAGAAGTTTTGCTGGAAGAAATGACAGTTTTTCGGGTGAGTGCTGCTTAATTTCAAGTGTCAACAAGTTCACTTGTATGTCTTTTCCCCAGGACAGCTGCACACTGAATTCGGTATGGACAAGTAGTCTAGCATACCCTTCTAATTAGCTTGTCAATTAGAAAGCCAGACACCAGTCAAAATAAACCTTGAAATTTCCAATGCTAGTTAATCTAAAAATGTAAAGAAATATATTTTTGGCTCATATTTTATTTTCTCAGTGATAAAATATAGGATGTACATTTTATATTATTTATGTAAGTTACTCAATGAACAAATTCTATGCACACCCCAACACCCAAAATCTTCTCTTTCATACTTTTTGGTATAACTTGGATGATAGTTAACTTCCATGAATATATTAAGGGATATAATTCAGAATAATGGGAATGAAGATGTTTCAACTATTCTGTAGCTTATTCATGAATTGCTTTATCATATTTTCTTAAAGAAATAATTTGTTTTGGAAAAATAAGTTTGAGGGGTTTTTTTATCACTGGTGGCAAATTTGATATGGATTCCTAGACTACGCATTTAAGAATTGTATAGATATTTGTCCTTTTGGCCTAAATTATGATGGCCCTGGTTTATATCAGTTTTGGAGTAGAGGCAACTGGATATAGATTGATGTGAGAGAGGAAAATTGAAGTAATATAACATATACCGCATACCTGTTATTCCTTTTGGAAAGCTAATTCATAGAAAGAGTTTGAATTGAAGCACACCTTGATAGGAATTATTTATGAGATATGACAGAGAAATAGATACCTATAAAAGGTGTTATTTTGATTTTTGAGACAAGAATAGAGCGAACATATGAGACAGCAAAATAAACTGAATTAAAAGAATTGTGTGGACAAAATGAGAAAATGCTGGATCTAGTTTCATAACTTAAAAAATTATCTCATTTAGTCTCCAGGTGTCTGAGATACTTTACCTATTAAATGAAGCAACTAGATTAAATTTTTTAGTTGATTAAGTATTTTTCAATTGTAAGCAAAGTCTCCTCAAAGTTTTTCTTAGCTCTATATTTCTTGACCAGTTTATTAACTCAATAGGGCTTTTGCTCACTATTAAGTACTATTTTGAAGAGAAAATGAACTGTAATATGGCATGCTCCTAATATGTTCAATTAAAATTATGATTAGCATTGAAACAGATAACTGTTTAATCACGACATAGACATCTTTTAATAACAACCAAACAATGTTCTAGTGTAAAGAGTTTAAGCTCTTCACTTATATCTACATGGCATTTCTGGTAGCAGCACTTACACAGTCCCTTTCATTTTTTCCATTAGTGAAAAAGCAAGAATAATGTCTACTCCACAAGGAGGCTAGAAGAATTAAAGGTACAATATGTGCAGCATCCAAGACAGTGCTAGATACAGGGCTCAATATTTTATTTTTAATATATATATTAGTCTAGCAACACTTAAAACAAACCACATTTAGAGTAGTGTTTCTACTAATTCTTGGTTTAAATCTTCAAAATAATAAAATTGCCATAACTATATTATAATTTTTTTAAGCAGGCACTTTGGCCTTATTTTATTTACACCTGGTATAGAGTGATGTCTAATCCCTGCAGTTCACTAGGATCCATTACAGTATTTACACATTTCTACTTTAGCCTACAAATTTCAAAACTACAATTATCCAAATGGACTGTGTTAGCAATATAGAGTCCATCTAGAATTAGCAAACAAATTATGGGCACTGAAGGGTGGATAAATAAATTGCTGTCCTACTCCATTGTCCTGTCTCCCAGAGCCTAAAATATGTTTTCAACCAACATTGATTAAATGACCGAAGGAATCAGTATTGATGAAAAAATGAAATATGAGAAATTAAAGAGATTAAAGTCTTCCTCAGGGAAATCATGCTTCATGTGAGGGGTAAAAGTGTGAGGATGATAAACTGAGCAACAAGTTATACTGTTGATTATATCTAATATTACTGTATAGTAGAAATATTTTTTTTACTAATTCTGAATATTTTGAAATTTATATTGCCACCACTGTTGCAAATGAAGTTATAGGAGATACTAAAATATTACGTTAAGAATTTCTTAATTATTTTCAGAATATCTTTACATATGGATTTATTATAGTTCATTTGTATATTTCTTTTCGTTGGTTATATATTTTCCTAAAATTTATCATTAATACAACTGCAAGCAAATATATTCTACCTACATGGTTCTGGAAAATGCTAAGTTCTGATGATTCAGAGATGAACAAAACATGGTCTCTGACCATATGCTGCTTGTAGACTCTTACATGTTCTCCCTCATAATTCCTAGGACTTAATTTATTATCTTTGAGTACAATTAAGTTTTATCTTGTATAATTGTATCAAGTCATGTTATACCAGTTTAAAAATAAGTTTTTCATCATGTAATTATTTTCTGAGACTTTATTAATCAGAATGTGCATAAATTTTAGTAAAAATATATTCCAACTTATTTTCATTTCTCATATCTCTGGGGTTTTTAAGCTTATATTCCATATCTTAGCTATATTCTTTAGTACATTAATAAAAAATTTAGTTTAAGAAGATATAAATTTATACTGATCTTAAATGACTTTTAAAAAATCTTGACAAATTGGAAGCCAACAATCTTGCAAGCACAAATATTTAATGTTTGTTAGATTGTGTTAGTATATTGCAGTTTTGAGAGAACTACACAACTGAATTTCACCTATAACCATTGAATGACATTTATATAATTTTTAAGATATTATGAACAAGTTTCTCTAACAATTAAGTGTAAATGAGTAATATTGTATTGGCATGGAAATAATTGTTTATGAGTTTATGATTTTGTAAAAAGATAATTTGCAACTTAGAACACCTCTCTTTTTATAGATAAATGTTCTAGTTTGCTCCCATATTCTCTGCTATGCGTTATTGTCATTACTATTTTTTTTCACTTAAGTAGACAAAACATATTTGGGTACAGTTTTGAGAAATATTTACTTTCAGCATTCTATTCTATCAGGCAAAGTTCATACATATATTGTGGTCTAGTGATTGGAATATTTCACTGTCAAACTTTGTTTAATTTTGCAGTTAGAGGAAAAATCTCAACAGATTAAAGCAATTGCTATATACAGTGAAACAAGCAGAGAAATGTTATAGTTTCTATATTTCTATTTAAGCCTTACAAGTCATTCCATTTCATTAAAAAAAAAAAAAGTTAACCTGAGCATTACAGTAGTTTGACAAGGTAAATAGACAAAGAATCAATTTTACAGCCATGGTGATATCTGATACTCTTGGATTATAAAAAGAAAGATATTTACTGTCAACCATCCAGTTAATTTTCTATAATATCATCTACAGAAGACCTTGTTCATTATATGTCCTTGCTAGACTGAATTACCAAATATAATATAAAATTCTGAACTAAATCCAGTAATATGTCCATTGCTATCTTGAGATTGGTTTTAGAAAAATACTCTGGCTAATCACAGAACATTCCAGTGGTTTCAGTTACATCCAAGGTACCTTTTATTCTAGATGAAATCAAATCCCAATCAGAGGATAAAAAGAAAAATATTTCTCTGTAATAAAAATTTCCACTTTAGAGTAAAATGTTAATACGTAATAAGAAGTGAAATAAAATTGGCATTGATATAAGACTCTAAAAATGACTTTGAATTGCCATTATATATTCAAAATGGTATTAAAGTACTAAGATATAAGCCTGATTCCAAGTATTATCATGATCATAAATCTGTATTTGAATCATATTTACTATGTGATAATGAACAAATTGGTTAGTCAATTGATTCTCAACTTCTTCTTTTCATAAATTTTTAGAGGTTTGTTTGAATTAAAATTACTAGTAAGTGGTAGTTATCATTAACTGGTTATACTAATGTAAGTCTCTTTTAAAATAATGCTTGAAAAATCCACATCTATACCTTGTTAAGAATATGCAAAAGATATTAAAGCCAGACATATGTTGATATTTATTTTACTCAATGTAAGATTTTTTTTCCAGTTTAAAGAAAGTTGTTTGTTTTGTTTTGTTTTTTTCAGACAGTGGGGTATTACATCAAATTGCAGTGCATTCAGTACAATGGGTTTTATTTATAGTCTCATTGACTGCAAAGGATTGCAAGTCAGTTACATCGATAACACATGCATTTTAAATCCATTTTATGCAATATTCCATGAACAGCTGAACAAATAAGTGAGTTTAATTTTCATTGGAATGTAAAACATAATTGATGCTTTCCCAAACCTAGACTGTTACTCATTCTAAAGTAGTGTCCACTTGCTTAGCATCCAGGGAGCTATGTCATATTCTCCTAGGAGCAGCAGGTTGAAAAGCTCTGCTAGTACCAAAGTTTAATAAAGACTAGATTAAAATATCTGAAAAGTATAAAGTAAATAATCTTAAAAATATGCTAAGTTTTTAATTCGATTTTTACTCGAATACCAAATAAATTTGAAATTAAAACAATTTTTATAAAAAATGCTTATTAAGTTACAAATGAAAATTATATTTACCACCAGCTATTTCTCAGAAAAAATATATAGCTTTTTAAAATGAATGTCATTTTAATATATTATTTATTATAATTCAACTATAGGCAGCGTAGAGTACATGTTATTTCAAACAGTTACTAATTTCTTGGTCTAAAAAATAAGCAATGTTCTCTTAATTAAGGAATTCTAGGATCTTCATTTAAGAATATCAAAATTATAATGTGGCACAATGGAGTTTGGATTGGGGTTTGTTTCATTATACAATTTAGATATGAAATAATTCATTTTTATCTACCTTGTCGATATTTATTCAATGGATATAAAATGTATAATATTGATCAGTTTCACTTTTTACATCTTTTCACTTGTTTTTAAAAGAACAGACATAGCTAACTTTTACTTCTATTATATTAGATGTTAATTCTCTGAGAAGCATTTTCCTTGCACCTTGACTATAAAATATATTTCATGAAAATCTGCATGAAGTTAGTGCTCACATAATCATGTAACCATTTTTCATGCAAAATTGTTGGAATGAAAGAAGTTGCTGTGGAAATTTTTTCTAACTCTTCTAAATTCTCTTTTTGGATCCATTGATTCAAATATGATACAAACCTAAATACAGTAGTTTGCTTTGTATTTTAAGCTGAAAATCAGTGGTGAATTGTCCCTTTGATTTTTGTGATTTGATACTACTAAATTCTAAAGATCACATCTCTGCATAGAAAAAATTGGTAGATATTCCTCTCACCTAGTGGTCTTTATGACTGATAATTTCTACAGAAAATTTTTATTTTTTAATATCTTTAATTTAAACTATAAAATGGGAAACTATCAGAAATCTCTAAATTATTGCATTATAATAATTTACATCCTAAATTATTTGTCTCATTTGTGTCTCAGGCAGATTGTCTTAAATTTGTTAAGAAAATGCATGCTCAGCTTAGATATCAGTGTTTGAAGATGAAATTTGTGATTCTGTAGCACATGGGGGATAATTAAAATCACAAGAGCAGATGAGCTCACCACAAAAAGAATGTAGCATCCAATAAAGAGTAGGAAGAATTCAGCAAGGGAAAGCAAATATGTGAAGAATGGCTAAAGGTTGAGAAGACTTTGAAAAAAGCTAAGAATAAACAATTAATAAAGAGTTCCAAGGCAGAAGAAAATTTAATACAGGAAGCAGTCAAGAAGAAATGAGTGGTTGATAGTACCATGTTAAACAAAGTCCAATAATAAAAATATAGACTGAAAGTTTCCCATTTACCAATGCAGTTCTTTGGTGATTTCTGCTTCTGTGATTTGTAGGTAACCTCTCTAGAGTAAGGGCTAAACTTAGTGGCCTAAGGAATAAATGGCACTGAATAGGATATGAACAAGTTATGATAGTGAGTATAGAATATTTAGATTATTTTCAAAAAAATCCAGTTAAGTTTAAAGAATTAAGGACTTTTTTTTAAATGGCAGCTGCCTTCATCTCATATACATATTCAGTGGAAGGAACAGAGTTTACTGGGAAAAGTAGAAGAGATAGGAGAGAAAGGGGAACATTGATAGAGAATTCATTTATTAATTCACTTATTCATTCATTCGTTCAACTTTTTATTGTGAACTTATAAATACCAAGAACAATCCTAGATGCAATAGATATGACAGTGAATAAAACAAAAATCCCAGTCCTGAATTCATGTGTGGCAGGTCAGGATTAAGAAGGGAGACAAACAATTAAGAAGATATATGAGATGTTTCTGCTGACTCTCCTCACATCCTATCAGCCTCACTTTGATTTCCACTGTGTGTGTTTTACTTTCTGACCTAGGACTTCTCTGACAACAGATAAGAAAGCAAACAAGTGTCAGAACTAGGAGAGTGGGCATCTACTGAGTGATGGAATGAATAAATACTTTTCTTGATACAAACCTCAGTAGACAATTTTGACAGTCACTGTCCACTGTCCTCAGATTTTCTCTCAGTGGTGACTTCAATAAAACATCCTTTTATTGACTGTTTTTTTTCTTCTTCTCAATTCTTAGTTACTCACTCCTGCTCCCTACCTGCAGAGAAGAGCTTATCTCTTATCTCAAACTCTGCTTTGGCACAGGGGGACTCATAACACACAAGATACATGATATATATATATATATATATATATATATATATATATATATATATATACACACACACATATATATACACACATATATATATACATATATATCTATGATATGTCATATATATAATACCTATGATAAATGCACATAAATTTCATATATGCATACATATTCTTAGATAGTTATAAGTACTAAAGAGAAAAACTAAAGAATATGGAAGTGTGTGTGTGTGTGTGTGTGAGAGAGAGAGAGAGAGAGAGAGAGAGAGAGAGAGAGAGAATAAGAGAAGAAACATTTGAATTAACATTATGTGCCAAACACTTTTGTAAAGTGTTTTTATTAACTCATTTAATCTTCTCAACCACCCTATGAGAAAGGTACTGCCATATTTATTTTTTTTCAGAGGAGATAACTGAATTAGAAAGAGTTTATGTGCCTCACCTAACAACACACTTCTGGCCAGGTTTGAGTTACTATTTGAATTCATGTAGTTTAGCTCCAGGGTCCAACTCTTTATACTTTTTTTAAGGCTCAGCTATAGTCACCTACACAGTGAATCATTTTAAGATTATTCTTTCTACTTAACCCTCCTTCTCATTAGCCACCTCTGAAACCCCAAAGCAATATATTTTTAGTGTTGTGTTTGTCATTGATGAAGTATATAATGGAATACAAGTTCAGTGAAAGGGAATCTAAGACCATATAAACAAATGTGTACAAGTGAATGACATTGGTGGTCTCAGTTAATCAAGACAGTATTTACTTTGGCGATTACATGTGTTCATGATAGGCTTTAGTAGAACACCTAACAAAGTGTGTTCACCCCATTTGAGCTAGCTCTCACAGTCCTTGACAACTAGAAATACCAAATACTATCAGCTTGTCATTGGTGTTATTAGGAGCTGGCCTGGCACTCTCAGCCAGGCCATGGTATTTTCAAGGAGAACATATAAATTTCACAGAACATCAGTAAAAGACAGGGTAATAGAAAATTGATGAATCAATGGAAAAGTAAGACCTTTCTGTAATTATGTCAGAATACAATCAAAAACATAAACACTGTTAAAACCATAAAAAAGACCAAATCTCCCTATCCTGCCTATATTAGTGATTACTCCTTTTTACCATCCACTGTTTTATTCTCACTCTGTTCTTTCCTTATAAATAAGATTTATGAATAAACTTAATCATAGAATTACTTCTGCTTTTTGATAACATCCAGTGCAGAACAAATTCCCATTTTCTTGAATCCTCTCTCATATCAGCTAACACAAGCTCAAACATGTAAGTGTTTTGCAACATTTACTGTGAAGTCCCATGGTCTCCCTTATTGCAATGAGCAGTAAGCCAAATTTGATCAACTACCAGTGTGTTTCTAATGGTCTTTGACTAGAGGACATTAATACACTCTTATCATCTGTTCTATACATTTAGTATTTATCTATGTAATTCCTTTGACGTGTCTTAGCTCTCAGTGGTATTGCTTCTTGCAGGCACTGAAGTTATCGCTCTGAAAACTTAATGCTGGTGTTTGATGTCAATTAATTAATGACTTTTATAATTGACCAAATGGTTCACTTTTCTTTCTTCTTTAGGAACCAACTACTATTTCAGCAATGGAGCTTTCCACTAAGCAGGTAGTATCATTATGTATTAAAATCAACATGCTATATTTTGTTAATTCTGTGTTTTAAATTTATAAATATATTTATGATCCATCAAGTTTTGTATACATATTAAAAATTATTTAATAAAATGAGAGAAATATTCTTATAAATTAGTAGAATAAAAACTAAAGATAATTGTCATTGCTTTCATGTTTTTGACCAATATCATATATGTTCTATTAATATATTTCCTAGATCATTATTTGTGGTGAATTTTAATTTATAGTATTCCTTTTCAGTCATTGTAATATATTTCCAAATATAAATAAATGTATAATTTAATTTAATTAGCATATATAAAAATACATTTTATAAACTAGTAAAATCATGCACTGGACAATGTATGTTTGGAGGATCTTGCTTAAAAGATAATTTTACTATTTCAGTAGTTTTGTTGTTCTAGAGAAAACATTCAGTTTGGCTAAATATGAAAGGAAAACAGCAAAATAAAAATAGTCACTGCCAAATGATGTTTTTAAATTCCATGAAATCAAAGGTTATGGGCCACATGTTAATAGTCTTTTTATTCACATTGAATTAATGCTTTGGCAAGACACTTAAGAAATGCAGATAACTGAATGCCAATGACGTATATAAAACAAATATAATTTTAACTTCTAACAAATTATTTTTTTTCAATAATGTTACCTAGCTTTTCTATCCAGTATATAAATGGTAACTATTAAAAAAAAAAAAAGACTTAGATACTGAGTCAAATTAATAGGTTAATTAATTGTTAATTATTAGTAGGGGGAAAACACAGAGTAGGGAGCACCCCCACTTACTGCAGTGAAGGCTTATGTACAAAATTGTTAAATATGAGAATCATTTGGCTAACATTATTCCTAAACTGTTAATTTTTACCCATGTGTAGCTCCTTGTAAGACACTAAAATACTATGCCAGTAAAACTCAGTGTGTGTGTGTGTGTGTATGTGTGTGTGTGTGTGTTCACACGCACATGTCAAAATAGATTGATAATCTCCAAAATATTTACAGAAACTCAGAGTGTAGATATAATTGACCTGATACTGTTATCTTACACTTCATAAGTATGTGTTCACCTGTTTAGTAATCTAAAAATTGTCAAATGTTGGCAAGGAAATCTGGGGATTTCCAGGGTGAAAGCGAGCCTAGGATATTCTTTTCTGTAATGATTTTCTAAGTTATTTATTCTCTGCTAAGTTTCATTGCCAATCTTAATTACATTACATTTAGTATTGTAAAACATTCCTTTCTGTTTAAAAACATTTTTAAACTACATTAAGAAATGCCTATTAAATACAACTTATTTCACCAAAACAAACAAACAAACAAAAACAAAAAAAAAACAGTTTATCAGTTTAAAATACAATGATAGAAGAAAGTTTCCCTAGCCTTTATTTTCTATTACTGGAAGTTTGATTTCATTAGGTTGTGACTCAATTTCATTCGTGCTCATGGAAATTTTAAAAATGAGGCATTGTTTTAAAAGGGATAAGCAGTGTTGCAACTAATTTTCTGGATAAATGGACTCATCTGCTTTATGATCTACAACTTGTTAAGGAGGATAGTGAGAAAACCTGTGGTGATGTTAAATTGGGCGGAAAAAACACATCAGGTTTCTTGCTAGTGACTGGATTATGCTCTGTGGTACCTGCTAGCCTCCCCTCTATTTTGTTTAGGTAGCATAATTAGTTTTACAAATTATTAATAGTACTGCAGATTAATTGTAAAATATAAGCCGGTCATTGAGTTGTACTTATTTTTGGCATTTTTATCGCACTTCAGATTTTCATTACAATAATTTCAGTTGCCGTATTTTGAATTTTCTACTCTTCCCACATATTATTTCTGGTTTCCTCTAAGAGGGATATGACAGATTTAGATATTATCTAAATAATAGCCAACTCTTTTATTACACAAATATCATATTCTTAAAAATCTATAAGTATGAGTTTTGCTCATGTCTCTTAACAGCCAACTAGATTAGGTATGAGCAACTTGATCAATATTTTTTTAAATAGTTATGATCACAATATGTGGTTTAGCATGTCTATATTCACCAATGCCAACTATGTTTCTGTATATTGCTATTACATTTTAACTTATTTAATTGCTGTTCAAATATTGTGTCTGGTTCTTTTTTTATGATTTACATTGAGATTGTTTGCTTTCAATACAATCTAAGTTTATTTATTTTTTAATAAGATGCTTTTGGGAAGAAAGAAGTAAAGGATAGAAGGAAATAAAAGAAGTTCCTTTCAGTAAAGTCTTTGTTAATATTTTTCAAATCATGGTCAACTGTTATCACCTACCGGTTCTGTAGATGTTTTAAGAGAGAAACAAATAAATCTACCATTCTCAACGAAAAGCTTAAAATTACTTCATTTTTTCCTCCCAGGGACTTTATCTTTCTTAATTTGCCAGTTTGTATCATCTTTCAATATAACAACAAAATATAAATATAGTAAAGTTGAGCAGCTGTACAATATAATTTATACAAGAATATTATATTATATATGTATTATATACCATAAAGAGTTTTCATTTACTGGCATAGAATTAGCAATATTTATCAGGATAGCTTCCACAGTGGTTTAGTTTTTATTGTATTACTTTATTCCCCTTCCTTATATTAAGATTAAAGTTAATTGCTTAGCTTTAAGCACAGAATTATTTTCTATATGTTTCTTATAACCCCAATAATGTATTTGATTCTAATAGACACTTTGGTCTTTATTTAATTTACCTGTCTATTCACATATGTAAACCATCTTTGGAAGTCTTTTAGAATTACAATTTTATTTACATCCATTGCTGTCAGGCAATTTGTAGTATTTAAAAGAACACACCATGGTCTAGAGTGCAGTTTTTTGTAATTTTTAAAACTTATATAGTTGAGAAATGCATGCTGTTATATATTTCACTGTTTACACAACTTTTTTAAGGCTTGGTATAATTATTCAAACTTTAGTGAAAGAAAAGAGAGCTATAACACCAAAGAAAGAAAACACAAAATCATTTCATTTGTATTTCATTTTGTGTTTACATAAATTTCCAACTGGTATGCTATACTGGCTCAACTTTATTCAAGACATTTTTATACTATACTGAAATCCTGGATTAGTTGCTGCTAGAAAGTCCCTCTTTGCCCACCCAGCCCAATTCTGCTTCATTTGCTAACTCCAAACTAAATTGATTAATCACTCTGTAGTATCTGGATGCACATTTTAAAGATTTTATTAAACATGCTCATTTTATAGATAAAGAAATGAAGTCTTAGAAAAATTATGTGACTGTCCCAAGGTCACACAGTGAGTTAATGTAGGTTAAGACCTAGAATCTAGGAATCTCAATGCGCAATACAGCATTTTATTCACAACACCTGAGCTTTTGGTTCAAGTCTAGTACACCAGTCAGAGGGTACTTGATTCCTCTCTTTGATGATCTTTCAGATAAGAAGTAATTTTGTAGCTTCATTCAAAGTAATCTTCTCAGAGAGTTTAAGGACAAACATTTTACAAATGCAAACACTAAAACTTTGCCCTTTTCCTTCTTAAGGAGGGGAAACTACATCTCAGGCAATGTAATAGAACATCCAAGAGTCAGAAGCAAATGATCCCTGCCTCAGGAATGCATGGAATTGTAGATAATCTGATTAATTGGAATTATAAATGGTAGAAGTAAAAACAAATGAGTTATCAAAGAACAAAAACTAGAGTTTCAGCATTACATTGCTCAATGCCTTACTGTCTTTTAAAAAAATACTTTACTTAGGTAATTGACATATAACTATTACTGTCATCCTTTGTCTTCCCTTGATTTTATGCTTATAAAATACACTCGTTTTGATAAGATTCAGTGTTGATCTTAATCTATGGTCACTGCCAGGTCTTTGACAAAGCTACCAATAATGGTTTTTTTAAAAAACCCACAAATGTAAATGTATCTTTGATAAGATAGGTATAAATACACATTGTTTTTTAGAAAAAAAGAAATTCGAAAACCGAGATAGCTTTTGTCATAACAGTAAACTCTTTCCACAGCAACAACTATATATCGGCTCCCTGACCGGGGTTGCCCAGCTCCCTTTACACCGATGCGATATTTACGGGAAAGCCTGCGCAGAGTGCTGCCTTGCCCGAGACCCTTACTGTGCCTGGGATGGCTCCTCATGTTCTCGCTATTTTCCTACTGCAAAGAGGTAGACAAAATATTAGAAATAAATACAAATGTTTGTTATTTATCTCACCTGATTCCATTTTTGGAACAGTTATCTTCATATAAATATATAACCTTTTTCTGATTAATAAAAAGTTTAGAGAGCTTTTTTTTCTTTGGAATGTTCAAAAGAATAAAAAAAAAAGTATCATAGAATAATTGGGTACTAAATATAACGGGACAAATGGTTTTAATAAATGGTTTTAATAGATTTGAGGGAAATCTAAAATATCACAATAATATTCTCGAATGTTTACACTTGGAAATTATGAAGTTTTGTAACTTCGCTTTACACGGGGGAAAACTGAGGGCCAAAGCCACAGAGAAAGGCACAAAGAACCTAAACTTGGCCTTACGCTTTTTTACCAAAATGCTCCTTTATCCAAAAATGCTCTTCTTTTTCTATCCAGCAATATTTATCCTGGTTTTAAATTTTAATATGGCAACTTATATCCTTGGATGAACAGAAAACTTTCAGAAAATAATTTATTTAACTTTAGAGTCTTAGTACACAGGTACCCAATTATAAAAGTTAAGAATTATTTCTAGTTTTGAAGATATCATATTTTTGTACAATGTTGATTAACTAGCATCAAAATATATCTTTATTTTTCCCAAATATTTCTTTATTTGACGTAAGAAATTTAAAAGCTACTATATTATCATAATATCATCTTGTATTTGTAATATTTGAACTTGAAATATAAAACTACATAATAAAATATTTATTTATCAATCTGTAAATATGTTTTATACAGATATTTTAAGTATATTCTTGATAATACTTATACGTATTTTTTAATCATGCTTAAATAAAAGTTGCTAAGATATACCTAGAAGTTATCTAAAACAACATGCTTATATAAAATTAAATTGCTGATTGGAAGATTCAATGCATTAGGAACAGACACTTGATCATTCGATATAGTTTTATATTCAGGAAATATATTTATACTTGAGGGAATTATTACCACATCCTAAAAGTTGTATACAAACTTTATTTACTTGTGCTTTAAAAAATAAAAACATTTTATTTATTTGACAAAATAGTTATTTCAACATATTCTCTCTGGCTCACTTATGGGCTTCCGTTCTCTGTTGTATTTACCAGTGTTGAGGAAACATGCAATGATAGATGAAAGTAATATATAACATCTTGTTAACATAAACCTAAAGATTAACAGTGTACACATTAGCCTACTGAAACTTAAAATAGAAAGCAACATCATCAAACCACTACATTGTAGGACCAATAAAATTTGCTTTTTTTATTATAGCTAATATTTTACAAGAAGCTGTTAATGTTGATTTTTGCTATTGTGGCTAGTGAAGTGTGTTCTACATTTGCTTTATCTCAAATGTTTGGGGAAAATATTATGAGGAATAAATAACCCTAATTGCTACTAAAATCTGTTGAGTACACACTTTAGTAATATTGACTGCAGTAGAAAATAATTTACAATTTAAATCTATCACATAATCAGTCCATGTAGATTAAAACAGTTGTCATGTTAATAATATTAAATGTAAATATATTATTAGCTTATTTCATGTAACAATTACAATTTTCTTAAGGCTTTAACATTCAAGATTGAGATAACATGTTTGTATAACTTTGATATAACTATCAGTTTTGTTGGGAATTTAAAATACAATGTATGGAATTAATGTGTTATTGATTAAAAAACCAAAGATAGTTTAATAAATAGCAATATGTATTTTTACAGCAATCAAATTAGATTATTTGGTTAAAATTTTATGGTTCTTAAAATCTTTTAGCACTATGGGGCTTAATGTTACTTGAAAATGTAGAATTCGTATTTGAACTAAAATGAGTTCTATTTCCTTTCCATGTGAAAGTGTATACAATTGTCTAATTTAGTAATAATTCATTCTAATTTTGAGATAATTTTAATAAAAAAATTTAGAAATCATAACTTCATCTATAACGTTAAAAAGCTGTAAATTATTATATATTTGAAATGTGTTTATTGCTTACCTACAATCCAAGATTGTTAACACGTTTTTGCTCTGCCTTGCAGATTTTACTTAACTCAACTTTATTTGTCTCTGGAAAAGATGTTTAGAGGCTTCACATTTATGTATTCTTGTGATGACTTTTTTCAAAAGCTTAAATTGCAGTAAAAATGCCTTCTCAGATGCTTTGTAGTTCATGTTTCACAAGTTCTCTTGTTGGCTCAATTTTGAAATGTGCAACATCTGTTGATAGTCTCACCAATTCTACAAATAGAAATCTATAAATACTTTGGAGTTCTAAATTTATGAATACAGTAACAAATTCCATGTTTGCAATTTTCAATGGACTTTATGAGAGATCTTTCCAGGGATGATTACTAACTTTATGACAAGACAATATCCATTAAAATAGATGCAGAAAACAGTTGGGCAAGTGTCTCCAGTATTTTCCAGTCTGTTACACATAGCCAATCTCCATTTTTAGCCTCTTTTTCAAATACACATCTAGTTTGCACCACAATGACTAGAGCTAAACTCCTCCCCAGTCAACCATCATCAAGGTGCAGAGAGGACTTCTAGAATGGACTGCAGCTACCATGACCTGAGCAGTAGAATGTAGCAGAAATTTGTTTAGATTTTTATAGTAAATCTGGCTTTTCTTTTAGTGGTATATTGTCTTCTCCCTCGCTTTTCTCTGATAAAAGGAGGCCTTGATCTCAATATTTGTTGCTTTTCTTCTTTTATTCACTTCAAAGGTAAATCAGTCGGTTTGCAATCATAGCTATAAGATCATTAATAAATCTTTTATTTGAAAAGAAATTGATATAGAAAGAAAAATGGAAAATTAAAAATTAATTTAAAAATAGAACTTATATTCTTAATACTTTTGGATTTAACAAAAGTCTTTTTGAGAAATCATGTATACATGTGAATTTTGATTTTCAAATTTACTCCTTCATTTGCAATTAGAATAAACATCTAATTCTGTTTATTGAAGAAATGGGTTGCTAGTCTATATTTTCTGCTTTTCCTCAAAATTTAAGCTACTAAAAATTTAGGAGTTTTTAGATATTAGATTCTTATTAATTGACATCCAGTAGCAAAAAAAAGTCATGAATTTTCTGTAATCAATACTTAGAAAGAGTTTTAACACATTGCTAGTACAATTGTATACTATTTCCCATTTTGATTATCTTGGAGATTGTTCTTACAGGTATAATGAGCTGCTTTAAAAAATCTTTTTTTTTCAGGTGTAGATGTATCTATTTTGATAAGCTCTTAGATTTTGATTTTTGATTCTTCTAATTTTTATGACAAATTCCCAAGAAAGAATAGAGATATAATAATACTTTTTAAATGTAATTGTTTTAGACGTACAAGACGACAAGATATAAGAAATGGAGACCCACTAACTCACTGTTCAGACTTACAACATCATGGTAAGTTACAATATTTTTCATCATTCAACCTTCTAGCTCTAGGATAAAATCCTAAGAAATAATGCATATCCACACACATCTATGCAGGACACACACTTCTCCCAGAATACTTATAGAAATATAAATAAAGAGAAAGAAAATCTGGGAGAAAGAAAATTCTAAAAAACACAAAGCACTGAAGTATGTCTTATTATTGCAAGTATGATCAATTCAAGATTTTAGACTCTTATGAAACTTAAAGTTCAATTTTCTTATAGTAACAAAAAGTTTAAGTACATGTTTTCATATACAGTAGTAACATGAGAGTGGTAGGCAACGAAAATATTTATTTAAATATATCGAAGAAGAAAGTGTATTAAAATAAACCATGCAAACTATTCATTAATATACTGATGATATAAACCTTATGTATTGTTTTTGAGTATTCTAGTCAAGTAGAAGATAATTCTGATGTTTTCGTACTCATTTACTAATAGAATATTCTCTTGAACTGGGAATTTTATACCAAGTTTATTTTATGCCTCCTAAAAGATGTCAAGGCCAATTTAATGTCAGGTTGCTTATTTAATGCTGAAATACCAACCGATCTTTATTTAAAATGCAGCAAAATTGTAATATATCTCACTCTCCTACTGTGACCCTTTACAAAAATAACAATGAAGCTGTGCTTCCCTCTGCTGGTAAATCTTATTAATGTCATCACTGCTAATGAATATAGTTAAAAATGGCTAAAATGTAAAATGTACACATTTTACATGTAATTGAATATAATTATTATATTAACTTTTTTGGTGCCTTTTACATTAATCCTAAAAGAAAGTTTGATATTTTTAATCAATTAACTTGAATTTCATTAATTCATTCTGCATGTGGAATATTCATGTTTCATGCACGTTACGAAAGAAAACACACAACACAAATTGCACCCTAGCATGTATTCCAAAACTTAGCTACCCTTCTGAAAGTCAGAGCCCCTGCTGTATATCCTATATGTGCTGATGTGTAATTCATAAATTCTCACAGGGTTGTTTGGAAGATACCCATACCAGAAAGCCATAAATTGAGCCAATATTTTGGATCCGTTTTGCTTGCAAAAAATTTTAGCATTAAACTGAAGCAAGTGTTATGAAATTTTTCTTTATACAGATATAGTACATTATTGACACACTCTTCTTAAATTTTTCAAATGACATAACTGAGTTGGACACTAAAACTTATTAGTCTTCTATTAATCTATTCCATGTAAAAATTCTGAATTATGATCAGCACTATTTAAGCAATACAGTATTATGAAATATTGATCCATTGTATTTAAGAATCCATTTGTTTAGCTACTGAGAAGCTATAATCATAACTGGAAGTAAAAGAAGCAAGGCAATGTAAGTAGAGCTCACTTTCAATCAAACTTCAATCTCTTTATTAAAATGGACATTGTTATGTTGCTCATTCTTATATCTCTAGAGCTACAACAGATACAATATCATCAATATCATAATAACAAGTAGATATTTAATAAATATTTGTTGAATACATGATCTAAATATTTCAAGCTATAGAATAGATACTTATTGTTTTTGTCTTTAGTAGAGATTTGAATTTATTATTTACTGTGAAAATGATTTAAGTCATACATTGTTATTATTAACACCATCATATTCAGAAACAAAATCTCTTAAGAAATCTCAACCAATGAATTAACTAATAAACAATTATTACATACCAGTATATGAAAGATACTGTGCTATGTTTCAAAGATTACTGGAGAATTTCATGTATAAATATATATTTATATTTTACTGATAACAAATTATTTGTATAATATAATATAATATTTATAATTTTAATACAATATTTTACGGCAATATCTATTTGTTTAACAATTCAATCTCTTCAAAGACCCAGTTAGTATTTTTTAAAAATTATATATATGAGTCATGAATATGCATATACAAGGAAAAGCTGATCAAAGGTGTATTTTTTTTTAATGAGAGTGTAGATAAATTAATGCTGTTGACTGTTGAATGAATGGGCATTAGAGAGTTCTTCAAATTTTAAAGTTGTTTTGATGAAATTAGAAAGACTTAATTGAGAATATTTAAGAACTGCTTAGCTATACAAAGTAGAATGAACATGAATTAATTTTTCTTGTGATTTTTCAATCAGAATGCATTTGGTAGAGGTAAAGGGAATTCCTATGGTTCATTATTACTGGGCTCTGTGTGTGTGTGTGTGTGTGTGTGTGTGTGTGTGTGTGTGTGCGCGCACACGCACGTGTGTAAACAACTCTACGTAGATGCTTGTGATATATGGGAGGAAATGGTAAAATCATCCAAGAAGCTCTGCAGCAATAAAACATGCCTTTTTTCAAAGGCCTCTCTATTTCTGTCTGCTTGTACTGATAATTGACCAAAAATAAATATATACACACCAAAGATTATAGTAAAATTTCAAATGTTTGGAAACTAAGTCAGGCATTCTCATACGGCCAGGCTGAGGCTTTCCATTAAGAATCTGTGAATTATCTTGGAATAGGTGTTATCAATATTTAAAAGTGAAATGGGCAAAAACTCAGAGGCCAGCCCTATTATGTCATATATGTTATCTTGTTAATGTCACATCTCACATTGAGTAAAACATATGTGCTCATATGGAAACATATAAAGATATGAGATGTTTTCACAGAAAGCTGCTAAGCAACTTGAAGCTAAATCAGTTTCAGCTGTAATGGTAAACATATTTTGTAACACTCTATATTTTACATATCCTGAGGTTTTAATAGAGAGACTACATAAAATAATTCAGAATTAAGTAGAAGAAATTTTACTCTCGATGAAACTTTTTAACAAACACTCAGTGCTCTGCTCTCTCATTAAAGAGAGCGCTAATAGTGAGCTGGCCTAGGTGAAATATAGAAGGATCCAGCCCCCCTTTTCTTGATCCAGCGTGTTCTCTTCTCTCACTGGTGGCCATTCACCTAGGGAAGTTTCAATACAAAACCCTAAGTATATATGTGCTGGCAGATCGTCTTGTCTCTCTACTCACACCTCACACAGAACGCTAAAGAGAAATCTCGAGTTATTTTCAATATGTTCCCTTCCTTAAAATAACTGTTGTACACAAAACTGGAGCTGGTCTGACTTTGCATTCAAAAGCGTGAGTGGCTGAGTCAATTTACCTTTAAACTACCTCCCATACCTTTTTCTTTACTACAAAAGAAAGAGTCATGCTATGATCTACATGTCCAAAGAAGAAAAAGCTTCAACATGAGTAGTATTTTTTTAAAAATTAAAATTATCTAATATTTCTGAATCTTTGAAATATTTAATACTCTAATTTCTAGTTTAATATCATCTTTGAATTTTACTTTGTAATATTTCTCTGGGCTGTTCCACATACATTCATTTTCTTTCTAGAATCTCATAGTAAAATGTCTATAGAATTCAATCTTCTTAATTGTCTCCACAGTTAGCTCAATTTATGGCATCAAAGTCATTCCAAAATTTCATAAAATATCTTTGGCAGTGTCATCCTAATGGTCTGAAGAGCCATAAATTTAGTACTTTGTAGCAATGCTAATCTGGTCTGTGCCTTGGCTTCCTTTATACATGTAGAAAATCCAACTGTGAATCTGAGCATTTAACCCAAGAGAATCATCAAGATTTAATAGATGAGTATGATGTCAGCCCTAAAAAAAATTTTCTAATTTTAATAAATTACTAAATTGTATCAAGTCTAAGATGTCACTGGATGTAAGATGCACCATTATATTATGTACTGCTAAGAAAGAAAAATTGCTCAAGATAGGCAATCTTGTAAGATGGCTCCAGCATCAAGCCAAGGCACAATATGTTTTAGTATTAGCACAAAAGGGGAAATAAATTCCCATGCAGAAAAAGGTAAGGAAATTTGCTTGTTTCAGCCATAATCGTGGGTAGTGGAAAAGGGTAAAAACACTTATTGAAACAGGTGGCACTTATGAAGGTTTACTTTCTGAATTCATACCAACAACCTCAGACAAAATTTTTATCTAAAGAGGTATCAGTTTAGTAGGGTCTCATGTGTCTGGCAGAAGAACCATTTTTTTCTGAAAGAAAGTAATTTTAACTCAGATCAAGAGCAACTGTAAAACGCATTCTGATATCAGAAATCTTAAAATATAAAGATGTATGCATCTAGAATGAACTTACTACATTATTATCTTCTTTAACTTTTGTAAATCTTTATTGAAACTATTTCACTGGACATAATCATCACAATAACTATCTTCTGACAGTACCTTAGATAAATAATCCAATTATTTATAGTATATGTGTATAAAGCATACACGTACAGTTTGAAAAAGAAATTTCAAATATTTATGTCATCATTGTACTTAATTAAAGTTTTTAAATATGTCATTAAAGATCACACAAGTGTTTTTACACCTATAATTTAAGCATTGTAAACAAAATTTTTTAAGCATGCTATATTTTTTAAGTTTCGAGCTTATAAGAAAAGCATATTAAAATGTAAGATGGTATTTTTATTATTATTTATGGAAATTTTCTGCACCCACAAATGGGTGTTTTCTATCATCTCTTATCATATCTCTTGAGAAAAAAATAAACCTCAAAGTTTATGTTTTCTGTTTTTAAATGTAAAAGTTTCTATAATAATTTTACTCATGCATATGGATTATGTGTGCTTTCTTGGTAAATTATTTGCTATAAAATCATGAAAATAAGACATAACAGATTTTCAATATAGAATAAATTAATATTACTGTAGATATTTTCATATTAGTGTTGTTTTTTATGTAACTGAGTTTTAGGCTACTCCATATTAAGAAGCACTGTAGCTTTTGGCATCACAAGATATTAAGCATAGTATTAAATATAACTATTCAAATGGTCTCATAGTTAACTTCCTAATGCCTCAATTTCATTTTCACATTTTGGATTAATGAATCCCCCAAAAATAAGATACTAGTTATTCTCTCTGAAACAATAATTACTTATGAACAATAAAATTAAAATACCCTGGCCATTTCTGTCTATTTATCTATCTACCTATCTATATAACAACAAGAATATTTTAAATACAAACTCACAGGAATCTGTGGATTCAAAAAAGATTGCAAACTACTTTAATTATAAAATTCTAAATGCTTTACACTGGTTGATAAGTATTTCTATCACCATTGATGGATCTTAATTTATAGCATATAGCAAAGTAGTTTAAAATGTAAATTTATTTTAGCAAGTTGATAAATGATAAGTTTAAGCTTTCTTTAAGATTTTATTAATTAAATCTTTTCTGTACTTGATAAATTGTTATATTAAGCACATGAACTTTAAAATATACATATGCATGAATTTCTAGGTGCATTCATGCAAACTAATATTCAACAAACATTTATAGAGAAACTAGTTGCCATAAGAATCATACAAAACATTGGAGAAGCATTGTACTAAACATCTTGACAAATAAATAGGATCCCTGTTATATAGCTCAGTACATATTATAGAATTTGGTTTAAGTACATTACAGTATATCAGATTAAATCAGTTGTTAGACATCTTAATAGGCAGACCCAAAGATATACATGAATGTTAAAAATTAGTTGAAACTTTTTGTCTTCAATTTTTTAAAATATTTTACATGTTTCCAAGAGTAATTGATTCATCTGTGAAATGCCTTTCAGCTAATGCTACTAAAAGAGATCTGATGCATTCATTTGAAACCAAATTAGATTCTTTTGTATCAATAATGTATCTGTTGTATTTCTGGAGAAAATCATCTAGAATCCAGTAAGGAAAATCTGAGTAATGATGTTTATACCCAAGACATGTATATCTGCAGTTTCCTATGTCACCAGGAATCAATGGGCAACACTTTCTTTCCTCCTTTGCTTTACCTTTACTACTGAATATTGTTGAGAAAAAAAAATTTATACTGCAAAATATTAAAATTAAATATGATAAAAGCAATTGGACTTAGATTTCTCTTTATGTAGTTCAGCAACTAAATATAGTTACTAAATATTTAAAATAATTTACCACCATCTGCCCCTCCTCCAAGTTAAATTTTACTTTTAAATTCATTATTTGTGAAATTCAACCTTTTAAAACCTAAAGGACAGGACATCAAAAGCAATAACAGATCGAATAGTTGAATAAAAATGTGATTCACTACCACACTCATCTCTGTCTTTTGTGTATGACATTAAATTTTCTAAGATTCTAACATTATTAACATTTCAATCTTGGGAGACATTTATGGGGTTAAAATGGAGATTGAAATAAATGGAAAGCTGAAACATGATGCCTTCTGTTTCTGCTATATTGGAAGAGAATCAAATACTAAATAAGGCCTTTAGCAACATGATATTTCTGGCCAAATGATGGATATCATGACTTTTTGTTGTTACAAAAGGAAGCAATTTATTTAACTTCTTTCTTTCCTCCCATTTCTTCTGGTTTATTAGGCTCATTTCATTTCCATAAATTATCCCACTAAAAGAGGAAATGATTAATTGAAGATTGCTTCCTCAGAAACATTATTTCTAGCCATTAATTGCTGCTACATATTGTAACATTGTGTTATTCAAACACACTATGGTGCTTTTAAAATAATTTTAATGTTTGTTGCTTCTCAGTTATTTTGCTCTAACTATTCAGTTCAACCCATGAGAATTCAGTATGCTGATTTAACAACTACATCCTCTTGTCTGCTAATAATTTTCATGACAAAAGTTTGTATTCAAAACAGTTGCTTTCTTCTAAGAGAGAAGTGTATTTTAAAATAAATTAAATCGAGATTGCTTTCTTTCTGGAAATCTACAATATTACTCCTTGACACTTACATCCTTTGGAGGTGTAAGTGTCCCCAGAGATATGAGAATGTATTTATATGATTTATCAAATCTCTTTCTCTTCTTATTATCTCATATTTGGAATTTTTGTGGTTGGAGCTTACTTGATTAGACATCATCTTCTCCTACCATATCTCAAAATCAACTGTTGTAACATTCTAAAACATGACAAATTTAGAAGATTTGAAATGTTTAATGATGTTTTCTGTCAAAATCAGACTATAAACCCTAGGCCCTTTTTAATTGATCAAATTTTAAATCATTTTTTAATAAAATTATGATAACTGTTTTTAGGATGTCAAAGTTACATGAGATTCAGCTTTTAAATGCAGAGTAAATAGTTACCTGCATTTGCCATTCACCTAATATCAGCTAAGAGTTTATGACTGCCTCGTGCCAGGATTATAGAATGCAAAGTATAGGGGAAGATATCCAGATTAGTAAATAATTATAACAAATAAGGCTACATGTTCTCTAAATAGATTTTTAGGAGTCATAGAATGCTTTCTTTAATGTTGGGAAGGTATTCAATTTGTTTTAGTTTAAATTCTCAATAAAAGATTTTAAGTTTTATATTACCAGTTGAAACTGTCATTTAAAAAAGCAATAACAATATCATCACCTTACATATTTATGACTATTTCTGAGTAGATATATTTTTAAAAATCATAAAAAAGATATTAAAAAGGATTTTAAAATTTTGTTATTAGTAATTAACTAATATATTAATATATTTCAAACAATATGTAATTGTTTGATTAAAAACAAAGATAAACTAAAAATATCAATAATGTAATACAGACAAAGTAGGTTTGCTGACAGAGAACAAAACCAGGCATGCAGGAAGAACAGATTTACCAAGAAGTAATAAGAATAAGATATTAAATTTTGTAACAGGTTTTTTTTCTGCCAATATAGAGGGGAAAATATGATCAACTGATGAGTCACAAAGTTCATTAAAAAATCAATTGTTCAAGAAAATCTCAACAATGTCTAAAAACTAATACCAAAAAGAAAAAAAAAATGAAAACATTTTTAAAACTGAACATAGAGAAACAGTACAATGCAACAAATACCATATTCAGTAATATTGGAACAGAAACACAGTAAGCAAACCCGTGGTGTGTTGCTTTTGTTCTCTCCACATAAGTCAGAAGGACTTCACACAACACAATTCAATAAAATCAACTATATGATGAGATTAACACAATGTGTTACATATAAAATGCTCTCAGATCTACTTGGTTAATACAGAGGAAGATTATAGATTATACTTACCCTGAACATGCAAGATTTCATATCCTTCAGGAAATCTTTAATGAACAATGTTTTCTCAGTTGAACTTTTGATGTATACTGAGTAATTATGCTTTCAATAGTATATATTTGAAAAAATACTTACAGCATAACTATATTATGCTGCCATTTCTTTGAAGAGCTCTTTGCTTTAATAAATAGTCAATATAATAGTAAATTTGCATCCTAAGAAAATATTGAAAATCTAATAAGTTTAAAAGATAACAATCAAAATATTTTCCGTTTGTATTTTTTTTTTTTTGAGAGAGAGAGTAAGAGAGACAGAGACAAAGAGAGATTGAGAAACAAGGAGAAGAAAGGAGGGAGGGCCTAAAGGAAAGGAAGACATTGGACCTCTAATATTTCTACTCAGAATTTACTCAAGCAGGGGAGAAGAAAGATTAGGAAAGGGAATAAATATTTATTGTGTGGCTTTTAATTATTCTTTCTAAAATACTTACCAGGTATCTGTTTATATGGTTAGGTATGGGAAAATATTTACAGGTTATTACATCTAAGTGCCCTATTATATAAATGTTTGGTTAAAACCACTTTAAATGGAAATTCTGGTCTTAAATCAAAAGTTATTGATGATAGAAACATTCTGTTGCAGAAGAATTAAAACAACCATATTCACTGTAAATTTAGTTTTTGCAATTATTGCTGATGGCAGGACCCAACAAAACATAAAATAGGAGAATCTCAAACCAAAGAAAGACACTGGTACCTCTGCATACTGACTATTCTTGAAGTTAATGAGACAGGACTTTGGCTCATTGCCTACTAACTAGAAGATTTTTCTTGTCCTTTTTATTTGGACAAAGGAGACATAGAAAGAGCCAAGTTAGAAAAGAATAAATCCTTAAGGTATTGGCAAGAATCATTATCAAGGCAAACTAACAGCACCACGCCATGTACCACATATTGCAGTTGTGGTTCTTACCTTATTCAGATGGAAAAGTACCTGAATATCGTAATGTTCTTGAAGAAGTCTGTGACCTTTTATTATATTAAACTAGAAACAACTTGGTGTAGTCCTTGATTAAATCAAACACTATATTAGATTCTACTATAGATAAATAGTAGATAAAATGAAATATTTAAAAATTAAAGAACACATTTATTAAGAGAATTTCAGTGTGTGTGTGTGTGTGTGTGTGTGTGTGTGTGTGTGCGTGTGTGTGTGTGTGCGCGCGCGCGCGCATGCACATACATAACAGGAAACATTTGCTGTCACCAGGGAAAATCTTGAAGAGAAACTAAAAGCAGAGCAGGTTTCCCAGGACTGTAAGGAAGGCTAACAGGAAGCTCTCTGAGGACCAGATAGTATGATGACATTAATGGGGAAGAAGATAATTTAATGATTTTTAAAAAATGTAACCAATTGATATTATATTAATAATTAACTCTCTTGTTTCTTATTATACAAGTTACATTATTATTCTTAGATATGTGGAAACTAACATACTAAAGTTTTTAAACAGGGTTCTGTGTTTGACAGCAATAACTTACTTACACCTTGTATTTCTATAGATATAATGTAGATTAGGTGAGAAACAAGTCAGTTATTGTCATAAATTTTTACTAGAAATGAGAGAGGCATGGCTGGTAAACTAGAAAATATTAGTGGATGACTATGTTGTTTGTTTCTAAATTCAATGGATTTTTTCTACGTATCTTATAATCTATTACTATTCAGAGACTGAATGAAAAGTGTCTTCTTCAAAGTAAAATGTTTTATTTTATTTTTTATTTTATTGGAATTAGGACATTTAACATGAGATCCACCCACTTAAAATATTTTAAGTATTTAATAGTTTTATTGTTCGTAATAAGCACAATTTTGTACAGCAGGTGTCAAAATCTTATTCATCTTACATAACAAAAACTATATACCCATTAGTTAGGAATTCCACATTTTCCTTTTCCCAGAGCCCTAGGCAACCAGCATTCCACTCTTAGCTTCCAGGAATATGACTATTTTTAGATACCTCATATAAGTGGGATCATACAGTATTTGTTCTTCTGTGACTGGCCTATTTTACTTAGCATGTCCTCAAAGTCTATCCAGGCTGTTGCCTATTGCAGATTTATTTCTTTTTTTTAAAGGCTGAATAATATTCCTACTAAAAGGATTTATAAATCAAAAGAGTTTAAACTTCACGACAATTAGCAGGAAAAAAATGTTTTCAGTGTAAACTGTATTGACCTCTGTGACAAGGCATTCTCATTGTTCAAGGTAGCTCCTGAATCACAGGAGACTTTTCAGCCCCTGTCAGGAATAGAGATTCACTTTATTTCTATTCATGGAAGCAGATCTCTTATAGACTAGCAGAGCAACTTGCACCATATCTATTTAACCAAAGATATACTAATTTCAGAGGAAAAAGAAAAATACTGCCATGTTCAATGTAGATCTTGAAAAACAAATATATATATATATATATGTGTGTGTGTGTGTGTGTGTGTGTGTGTGTGTGTAGATATATATATATCTATATCTATATCTATATCTATATATATATATATATATATATATATATATATATATAATCTCCAATATAAAAAAAAAAGGTGACTTTGAATTAGTTAAATGTTGTTTCTTATATTTTGGTCACTTTCTATTTTTTTTCTATTTCTAGGAGATTGATCTTTTAAATCAATAGAGGAAAAGGCATTGAACCCCAGAGATAGCAAATGGAGGCAGAAGGTGGATTGTAAGAAGGGTGAGACTAGGAGATGATGGACGTAGGCCATGTACAGAATTTGAATTGAAGCAGGGTTTGGGAAGTTTTAAACCTAGTGAGAGCAAATCATATTGTCTATGACAGACAAAAGTACTCAGTTGATTATAATGAGAATAAAACTGTCTAAGTAATGCCAAAAAAAGGGGGGAGAACATGTTTAAACTAAAAATCTAGCTAAGTTTGAAGTAGAAAGCAAAAATTTTTATCTGTCTTCACTGTCACTCTCTCTATGCATGTGAAAATATATTTATTATTTTCTAAATTAATTTAATGAGTTCCAGATTGTACAGGATGTCATAATGGAAACAGGATTATACAAGATAATAAGGAGTTGCTTTTTTTTTTTTTTTTGATAAATGAGTTTTACCTAGACTCCCTATGTCATACTTTTGATCTTAACTGTGTTTCATTTACCACGTTGAAGGAGATTGCATAAAGGATAAAATAATAGAAACTTAATCAGGAAACAGGTTTTCTTATTGCTGCATTTTATTACATACTCTTGCCATATTCTTTAGCCTAATTCTTGAAAATCTTAAAATATGTCTCATTTTAAAATAAGGAAAAACTGAAACCACATTTCATTATAACTACATTCCTCTTCTGTGCCATCTCAAACATTTCACACCAATTAATCTTCTGAACAAACTTAGGGATGATTTAAGAGTTATTGTCAGGGAGTATAAACTTCCCAAACTTTATTTTTTGTAAAATACTAGATAAACATTGGTTTGTGAATGTAATTTTACAAATGAAAAACAAATACAAATAGAAAATCTTGTTTCTTTTCCAAAAGCTCAGTCAAATAATTTTTATGCTAGAGAATAGTATAATATGAACTAACCCAGTTAGTCAAAACATAGAGTTTTATAGTGAAAGTAATTTTGTGGAAAGTATTATCATGGCATATAAAGATATATAGTTATACTGCACACATGACTGATTTTGTTAATGTAATGCTCTTTACTGATTCACAAATATCTGCGTATGCTTTGTATAACCCATACCGAAATAATTAGTCTATTTTGGTAAGCACTTGGGTTCTGAAACTTTACATCCTCAAATTTCTGCCATCAATTAATTCGGAAAAGGTCTCCAACATGGCAATAAATTTATCTCCAGAATTTCCAAATAAATATTTCGGAAAGTTGAGTTTGCTTTTCTAATATTTTCTTGTTTAATTTCCTTATCACCCAACAGATAATCACCATGGCCACAGCCTTGAAGAAAGAATTATCTATGGAGTAGAAAATAGTAGCACGTTCCTGGAATGTAGTCCAAAATCACAGCGAGCTCTGGTCTATTGGCAATTCCAGAGGCGAAATGAAGAGAGAAAAGAAGAGGTATAGGAATGAATTTGACTGGATTATTTCTAATATATCCTAAGTGAGCCCAGCATGGGCTCTTTATCCTTTTCTTAACCCAATAATCACTCATTCGTTAAACAAGTGTTTATTGAAGCCTGAATATATGGCAGGCTTATTTTAGGAGCTGGAGAAACAAAGGTAAGCTGGAAGACTTTTGTCCCAGAAGCTCTTTGGGGATATATTTTAGTCTTTTTTTTCTTTACGTGTTATCTACAAGGCAATTATGTTATCTATATTTGTGTTCAAAAAATCATATCCTTCTACTAATTTTAACTTTTGTTCAATTAATTTCGCTATAAAAACATGTATTTCTTTTTCCATTCACTTCCAAATGAGGAGGGAGAGCTTTGGGGAAGGGAGTAGTAGATTTAGGATGAAGAATCTAAGGTCTCAGTATGAATTCTGATATGAACTGTGCATGTAACATCAGATAGATCTTCCCCCTAAACAGATACATTTATTCCTCTATACTAAAAAAAAAAAAAAAAAAAAAAAAAAAAAATTGTACAGAGAAATTCTCAGTGAGTACTCTGAGCTTCAGTGCTTTTTAAAAGCATTAAATAAGGATAACCAGACTATGTGGGTGATTTGTAAATGTATTACACGCAGACAATTTTACAAACATAATCTGAATATAAAGGTAAAAATTCTCCCATTATCTTTTTTGACATGTAAATCAGTCTTTAAATAATAATCATATAATGCTAATGTCAGGGTTGATTTTATACTTTACTAGTTTAAACTTTCAGGATCTCTGTTGTAAACAGTATTCAAAATAAAAGTGAGGTAAGGTATATTCAAAAGCATATCTTTATTTTTTATGTCACATATAAGACATAAGAAATTGAATAAATAATTAAGCATGTAACCCTGACTTTTATATTTTTTCCCAAATCTTCTAAGTTAATTCTGATGCTGCATTGTCTTCTAGTATCATAGTTTTGTATTTCCAATGCCAATATTTAATGTTAACTTTCTCAAATATTTATATGCCTTGTTTCAAACATATAAATAAAGTATATCTTTGTACTTTTCTCCTGTTATCTTGAATATTTTAAATTATTATAGTGAGAAATTTAATTAAAACAGTAGACAACCAATATTTTGCAATTCATCTTAAAAACAGTTGACCGAAATTTATAACTTGTTTTTTTCTGATAGGAATATGTTCTCATATCTCTAAGCTAGAAATTTTATTAACTGTTAAAATGAGCCTCAAAACAGAGTTTCAGAGTTTACGTTTTTTTAAATATGTATATATTTTACTGCCTTTTGTTTCTTCTGCTAGATTAGAGTGGATGATCATATCATCAGGACAGAACAAGGCCTTCTACTGCGTAGCCTTCAGCGGAAGGATTCAGGCAATTACCTGTGTCATGCTGTAGAGCACGGCTTCATGCAAACTCTTCTTAAAGTGACCCTGGAAGTCATCGACACAGAACATTTGGAAGAACTTCTTCATAAAGATGATGATGGAGATGGCTCTAAGACCAAAGAAATATCTAACAGCATGACCCCTAGCCAGAAGGTCTGGTACAGAGACTTCATGCAGCTCATCAACCACCCTAACCTGAACACAATGGATGAGTTCTGTGAACAAGTTTGGAAAAGGGACCGAAAACAACGTCGGCAAAGGCCAGGACATACCCAAGGGAACAGTAACAAATGGAAGCACTTACAGGAAAATAAGAAAGGTAGAAATAGGAGGACCCACGAATTTGAGAGGGCACCCAGGAGTGTCTGAGCTGCATTACCTCTACAAACTTCAAACGAGTAGAAACTTGCCTAAGACAATAACTGGAAAAAAAATGCAATATACATGAACTTTTTTCATGGCATTATGTGGATGTTTACAATGGTGGGAAATGCAACTGAGTTCCACCAATTATAAATTAAGTCCATGAGTAACTTTCCTAACAGGCTTTCTTCCTAACACCAACATGTAATAGTGGTCAGGTGAACGCAGATGTTCACTTTTAGCAGACTTAATGTTTCCTATGGGATTTCATTGTACAGGTTTCGCTTTCTTCTTTGCCTGAGAAATAAAAATGTCATTTTCCATATTGCCATCTAAAGAAGAAAAATTGCATCAGCAAAGCCATTTTATTGAACTGAAACTTTAAAATAAACTGCATGGATTTACTAAGCTGATGAATATTCCAAAACGTAGTTGGATTTGAGGATATTTTTTGTCTACCAGCACTCGTGTTTATATGTTCTGGAGGAGTAAAATGATACTGAATAAAATGGTCTGTGGAAATATAAAAAAAACATAAACCATCCATCATCCAGAAGAAAAAATGAAATACACTGATCTACTACTGATGTCTTCTTTCAGCTTTGATCTAAAGATGTATTTTATTAAAACTATAATTTAAATGTACCATGACAAATATGCAGTAAAATTTAGCTTTTTTTCTAAGCTAGAGTAGGCTTTTTCTTACAATTACTGTGCTATGTAGTTTTTATTCTAAAAATTCCAATTGTGTGCTGCTTTTTTTCAACATTTTGTCTTTAGTTCTTCAAGAAGGATAGCTGATACTGTTTTAGAAACACATATGCATCATTAACAGTTAATTCCTAAAATTTAGATGTAAATTATGCTTTATTTCTCTGAGAACTTAAAACAAATAACACCTCTCCTTCTTTAAATATTATTTAAATTAATTTTAACCTGTATAATGTTCTTTAAAAAAACACAGCATTTAACCAGCAAAAAGAGAAAGAAACAGATCGATTTGTTTAATTCACTTTGTTGTACCTAATGGATCAATGAGGAGAAAAGGAACTGCATATTTTATAATATAAATAAGCTTTATCTTAATATAATGTTAATAGAAAATGTCTCGTAATTCTGTCCTGAATCCTGGCATGATATCTGAGACATAAAATTTTTTTCTCATGATTCCATTGGGAATTACATCTGTGCTAATTTTTTTTGAAAAAAAAGATCAGTAATATGCATAACATCTTGAAAGCAAATTTCTCAACTATTTACATCTGTATCAGCTGCCTATTATTTCACATTGATTAAGACAATTATCTATCTAAAGAACACGAATTCTTTCATATTAATGGGAGTGAATTTTATACAAACTATTTTCCAGGACACAATCCATACTTAAAACATGTAAAATTCTTGGTCTCCTGCAATGACGTATAAAATAAGATAAAAGATTATTAAATAAGTTCTTGCCTGCCTCTTTGTTTTACAATGATTCCTTGAGAATCCTTGACTTCAAGATGTAAAAAAACTGTCAGCATTACAACAGTTTTTTTTTGTGTGTGTGTTATACTCACCTTGCCAGGAATCCTACCCCAGGTCCTTGATCACACACAAAAATGCAAAAGAAACATCCTATTGCTGATGAAAGCAGCATTGAAATTCTAACTCTGTCTTGGAATTCTAATTAACATAGCATTACTTTCTCACCTCAGACTAGTTAATTTTAAAAATTCCCTATCAACTGAAATATTTCACAGATGGAAGCTCATGTTAGTTTTAATGATTACTTTGAATAAACTGTTTGTTGACATTTGTTTCAAATGAAAGCCTAAAAATATTCTACATTCAACTTTAGGCACCATTGATTAATACAGTATTATTTTTAAAAGCACATCCTCAAATGCTTGCTGAATTTTAAATTATTTGGACACACTTATGTTGAGGGAAAAAGTTTAAAATTCAATCAAAGAATAAAGAGTACTCCAAAATTAGGCCATTGTTTTATTTTTATAGAGTATTTTAACTGTACTAAAATTTGATGTTACATTTCATTGTAAATTTGCAACTAAAACAAATTTATTTGCAATAACAGAAGTATTTTATTTCTTATTAGTCTTAAATATTAAAGGATTTGAAGGGATAGATATTGTATCACAACTTCAAGATGTCTTCCAATATCTGAATGTGTTCACTTTAGCTTTATAAAATACCCATAGAAAGAAAGTCTAGATTTCAATTAAAAGAAACAAAAACTAACAAACCTATGGCATGTCTTTATAAACTATCAGGTCTAAGTTTTCAAAGAAAATTATAGATATAATTTCCAAGTAAATAACACTTATTATATTATAATCTTCTGCCAATATGTATTGAGAGGGAATAGGCTACACAAAAAAATAATGTCCCATTTTATTTAATTTTGAGAGACTGGCATACACATGTATCATCAGAGTTGAAACTATGTTAAGAGACTCATGTGACCTTAAGCAAATCATGACAGCAATCTTAAGGTAGGAAAAAGGTACATCATGGCAGAAAAATTATGGCTCAGTTAAAATCAAATGTAAAATGTAGATGCATGTAAATGCACACTTAATGCTACTTTTTATGTATTATTTAGTGATTTTCAATGGTTTGTGTTTAATATTTTTGCTACTTACAAATTAGGCAAAAGAGATGTAAATAATTTTGAAAAAGAAGAAAACAGTGTAAAATGCAACTTTTTTATAGGTGCTCCATTTCAGCGTGTTCAACATCATCCTAAAATGACAGATTTTCCCACACAAGTAACAAGACGTTTATGTGCTATTTAAGGACAGAAGATGTGTGCCCATTCAATTAGCATGTTTTTTGCCAGGTAGTATATATGTTCCATATCTGTATTTATCATTGAATTTCAGATGGGAACTAGAAAACTGGAGAGAAAAATGTAATGAAACTGCTGCTGTAAATTATTTCTTTTAGCATGTATTCAGTTGCTAAATACACATTTCTTCAAAATATTTGAATTCAGATGTCTTTACTGTTCCCTCTAGTATATAGTGTCAAGGTATATAAGTTTAGAAAATGTTGAGCACCAGTCAGATCACTACATAATCAGCTAGCAAATTTCTCCACTCTCATCTGTAAACTGGGTTCTATATTTATGGTAATGATATGAATTCTTATACCATTTAAATTAAACATTATATTTATGTCATGTCTAAAAAGGAAATATGGGGATAAAATTCTATAATGTGTCATCGTAATCAATTTGGTTTCATTCAGGATCTACAAAAATTACCAATCATTGTTATTGAAATTATCTATCCTGACGGCCATAAGCAAGCATTAATTTGTAGTGAATAGTATAACATTTTAAAACCTGTTTTATTCTTTTTTAAAATTAGATTTAACTTTAATAGAAATCTATCAAGTTTCATGGCTTCAAAAACATATTTAAATCATCTTTTGAGTTGTAAGCTTTAAAATATAAATTGGCCTGATGCCAAAGATATCCATGCTTTTTTATTTTAATTTTGTAATAATTATTTAAAGATAATGTTAATATTTACAAAATACATGTTTCAAGAAAAAAAACATTATTTTTTTTAAAAGTCTCCAAAATTCTATTAGTTTATTTGATTTGTAAGAATTGTCCTACACTAATTAAAGAAACATACTTTATTAAGTTAATATATTGAGGATCTATAAATGGAAAAGAGAATGAAGCCACAGAAATGGTGCTTCCTACAGTACAGCCAATTTCATAGACAACCTGACCAAAGAATAGAACTTGGTTTTCATTTCAAACATGCAAGTACACACAGGTAGGAGCAGAGGTAGCAAACTGAACCAAACCAAACAAAAAGATTTGAATATAAAGAAATTTGGCTTCTAGACACTTTGCCCCTTAGAACCAGATTTCGACCTGTTTGATTAAATTCCACTGATAGATCTTGTCTATCTATTATGTGCTAGGCACTAGGTGATGAGGATACTGAGATGAGTGGGACATAACCCCTGTCCTTAAGGAGCTCACAATGAAATAAAGGAAACAACAATATAACTAATAATCATCTTAGCTGGTAAGCCATTTCTGACCTTCCTATTCTTAGTTTAAGCAAGGCACCTTCTCTGCACTAAATGTGTGTCTGATTATATACATACATATATATATATATTATTGACACACATCACAAAGTATAAATTTTTATTTGTTTGTTTGTTTATTTACATCACTGTCTTCCTTTCCAGACTGTGAGCTCCTTGAGGGCAGGGCTTACATCTAATTTGTCTCCACCTCCAGTGTCTGCCATGATGCCTGGCTCAGGGAAAGAGCTCAGGAACTAATTTGGAGAAAGAACCAGGTTACAGTGTTGTAAGCTCCAAATGCAAGCTCACAATAAAAGTACTATCAGATCAAAGAAGAGAGAGAAATTATTTTGGTGAGAGAGATAATGAAAAACTTCAGAAAAGAAGTGACACACAAGCTATAAATTGAAATACAAAACAGATTTGCCCAGATAAAGCAAAAGAAGAGAGATCTGGGTAGAAGAAATGAGATTGGAGGAGAAGTGTGAAAAATGCTTTTATTCTGGCAACAAGTATTCCAAATGGATAGAGCGTGGAGTTCATAAAAGTAAAATATTCCATTACTATGAGTCAAAATGTTTCATTTGTTGGGTTTTTCCTGAATGTCAGTTCATTACCCTCTATTTATATGCCACATTCTCAACACTGGTACACGGTGTCATTCACTGTGCTTCCTTCCAACCCCTACCTATTCTGCTCTCCTTCCCTACCTTCTGTCTTAATATTGATCTCTTTTACCTTCACTCAGCTGAAGATATAGCACTGGACAGTGTTCCTACAAACATCTTTAAACTAATCTTTATGCCATAATCTCCTCTCTAGGTCAATTGTGAATATGCTGTAGCTAGAATTCAGAATTTCATAGGTGAATAACCGGAAGATGACAGCTTCATCAGGTTGATGTATTTGTGTTCTAATGCAGTCCAACAAATAGTTTCTCATATTTCACCTTCCTTCAGCGTTACCTCACTCATTTAGTATTAGACTACTTAGCATTAGATTCCCACATTACCTTACTAATTAGCAAGGTAACTCACAAACAAGACTTCATCAAAGACAGTATTAAAATATAAAGCCTATATTTGTTCAATGGGTAACATAGATGGAGTGTTTCATGGCTAAACAATGATGCAGGTGAAGTTAGTACAAACAGTTGAAGAGCACAAACTCCTATTTTTACACACCAAAAAAAAAAAATTAAAAAAAATGAGGAGTCCTCACTGCATCTTGAATTTGTCAGCTCAATATCACCATTATATTAAACTGAAAAGTTTTTCTTCATATAGAAAAGAATGTATTTTATTTTTCTTAATCTAAACATTTTACTAGTAGACATATTACTTGTGTAGTATCTAAAAAAAATTTTTCATAAATGTGTCTAAGTCATCACAATTTGAGTAATTTTGAAGTCTCAATTTCCAGCCTTTCTTTGTACATCTCACTTTAAAGCATTAAACCACAAGTAAATACATTTTTAAAAATTCATGTCATTTGTGTAGCCTAGTTTTGATTTCTTAAAGTTTTGATTTTTTTCTATTTTTAATAATTAATTCCAAGAAGGCTTAAACTTTTTTATATAATCTTCTGTGTCTAAAATCATACAACTTTTTCACTTTACACAGATTTTTAGAAGATTTGTACCTTTGAATTTCAAAAAAAAAGAATGACAGTTTAATTAATCCTAAAATATTTTTATGCAATATTTTAAATTGTTGATATATGTCAGCAACTTAATATAGGTCTTAATACACCATTTAATAAATTCTACTTAAATTTAAATACTGGCTAAAAATAGCATATCTAGGTTTCAAATTTGCATTGTTGGTATCTACCAGTTTCAGAAACGTTACTCATTTTCTTCTTTGCATTACTTTTTACCTTAGTAGTAAGTTTGTTGAAATTAATTATATTTTATTTGGTTTGGGAAGCTGTTTAAATTATTACCTTATGGAAAAGTATACTATCAAAGAACATATCGAATTCTTACAATTCTGAAACATATTCACTCAGAAAAGTTTGAGTAAATACACATTACAAGATTATTGTATTTTGACCAAAACAATAGTCTAGTCATTGACTTAAAAAACATGCTGCTATTAAGTTTTCTTCTTTCTTAAGCTCTTTAAAAGTTAAAAAACAAATAACAAATACTCTAGATCTCAAAATCCCTAATCTTTCAAAAAATAACATATCCTATTACCCTTAATAGAGATTGAAATATAATCTGCAATTGTTCCTCTGTCATTAGATAATATTTATTAAAATTATGTAATATCAGGTAGGTATATTTATTATTGGTAAGTAATATTTTTAACTTGTTTAAAGGAAATGTTCATGCATTTTTATAAAGTTATCTGATTGATATTGATACATCTTAAACATAAGAAAATAAACTTTATTTTATATTTTATTTTTATATTATAATTTAATACTATAATATTGAATAAAATCAATATAAGCAGAATTACAGAAGCATTAATGAAGCCTTACTAAAGCTACTGCTTGGTGATAGCAGTATAATGTTACATTTTTTACATCACTTTATAATAGTTAAAGTACTTTTATGATCTCATTTTATCTTCCTTATATGAAATAGAGAGATTTTATTATTCTAACTTTGTAGAAGAGAAAAGAAATAATTGGCTTGTCTAGGTCTAACATTTATCAACTTTTAAGTATCACATTAAAATCTTGTTATTTGAGCCAGTTAGAACAGAATCTTTTTATCACCACATTGTACCATATAGTGAAAGTAAATAATCTATTAAACTTTTAATAAATAACTACTGCAATAAGCATTATATTAGTTTAGATCATCTAAAAACAATGTATATTTTAGAAAACAATTTGTTGATTTGAGCACTCAATAACATATTAATTAATATGGACTTTGAATAAACCAATGAAATGGTCAAGTGTTCAGTTATAAAACATGTGAAGTCTATAATTCACTGCCTTTAACAACAAAAATAAATAAATAATATTGGTTTCTCCATGTATCTTTCTTAAACAGTCAAAATGAGGCCAAAAAAGGAGAATACTTTAAAACAGGGATCTCCAACCGGAATGGGTCCATGGCCTGTTGTTAGGAACTGGGCTGCACAGCAGGAAGTGAGCGGTGAGCAAACAAAGGAAGCTTCATCTGTATCTGCAGCCTCTCTCCAGCACTAGCATCACCACTCAGTTCCAACTCATATCATCAGGAATTAGATTCTCATAGGCACATGGGTCTCTGGTGCCAAAAGATTGGAGATTGCTGCTTTAAAGGATACAAAATAAAGTTTCTCCACTATTTGCTTATGTGACCAAAACAAAAATAAATACTTTTGGAAATTATATATATATAAGTCTGCTTTTACATTAAAAAATAATTTTGTTGTAAAAAACCTCATTTTTTAAAATAATTTGAAATGAATCCTTTTATGAAGCAAACTTCAAAATTATAAGTATTTTGATAAATATGCAGCTAGATCAACTTTATAAATACTTTTAATTGAACTGCTACTTCCTAGTACAAATTAATTGCCAATACATTATCAATAAAGGTCAGAAGAAATCTTATATAGATTCTTATCCTTCAAGAGAAGTAATTGTAATCATCCCATATGTATATATTCAAATCAAATATATATAATTTTTTAAATAAATTATTTATTTTCTTGGTGCATATATCTAGATAATTTAATTTTAAAAGATCAAATTAAAAGGAGCATAAAAAATTCAAAAAATTCTAAATTATAACAATTAAAAATTTTTCTTCACTCATATCATTCATTTGAGCATTTTTCTACATCTGTTTTCCCATAAAAATTCTCAAAAAAATTATAAAAGACACCCAATTAAAGATAAATAACAATGTTGACTTTTATCCTCTCATAAAACCCCATTAAATTAAGATACTAACATATTTATTTTCATTTCTAACAAGGTAAACTTTCTTTCTATTATTAGTTTCAAGTATAAAGGTTACACATTTATATCATTTTTGAAACAATCCTCCTGTTTAGTTTTTTTCTCCTCTGGCTCTACACCTAGTTATTACTTTACTGCTGACTGCATTCCCTATGTCGTGCTCCCCATCCCCATAGCCTCTATCTACTTACTACTCATTTGTACTTCTTTAACCCTTCACCGCTTTCTCCCAGCTCCCCGCAACCTTCCTCCTCTCAGGCCATCACCAGATTGTCCTCTTTATTTGTGAATCCTAACTAGGTTAACTTTAATTTCTAATTTTTAAGGCTACTATCTGCCATCATCACTTCAAAGGATGTATTTTAAAGGTGAGTTAGCCTGTTGTAATCACTTATATGTGCGTGTATGTATGTGTGTACATATTTTTTCCATACTGTTTTAAAAGTTAGCATTTTTAAGCTTGGAAAGAAGACACATTTCTATACATTATCTCATAAACTATCTTCCAGAAAAAATAAATTTTTCATATAAGCTCAAATAAACTTTATTATATTAAGTGTTCTCTTGTATATATATAAAAAATCTTGATACATAATGTAAATAATTGCAAGTGCTGATGAAAAACTTTTAAACATATAATTAAGTTGAAAATGGATATAGTATAGAAGAAATTATATTCTCATAAGATATATTCACAGAAAGAAAATGTAAAACATATGAAAAAGAACACTAATATAATTTACACCTAGAAAGATAATTTATGCTATTTCACTCCCTTTAAATACTAGAGATGAAAAGAGACATGATACCACAAAACTCTGCCAAGCTAAGGATAAACATAAAAAATAAACCATATGTGTTGTGGGAGGCAAATCCACAAAAAAATTGTTAAGCAAAAATAAGTACAAACTATGACATGATCCAGATGTTTGCTAATATGAAGGTCTCAGCAAAATCTGACAGACATCAAGGTCTGATAGGAAAGGATAAAAGTTCCAAAAGTGTGAACACTGATTGGCTTCAATTATTTGGTAATTCTTTTTAAAATAATTGCTTTTTGTTTGAAGTATTGTCATCTTTCAGCTTTAACTATCTTGGATATTGATAAAAAGCAGTACAAAGAGATGAAATAACAATATAGGCTTTGAAGTAGTATTGTTTTGTTATAGGAACTTTAAAAGACCAATTGGGCTTATTCCCAGTAATGGCTACTATATAGCTGGTAGGTAGGAAAAGAATAAGGATTGTACAAAAGTATTTTATACTGTCCATACTGTCCATAACTGAAAATTATATATATATATAATTATATATATATATATAATTATATATATATAATATATATATAATTTTCATGGTAGCACGAAAGGTAATTTTCAGAAAAAATTTAACTAGACTTCCTTTTATGCCTTAAGTCTAGGCATGCTCTCTTGATATCTTTCTAAGCTCTGTGTTTCTCTGTTTCTGGTTATTCCTGCTATGTTTAAATGTTTTACTCTGAATACAACACAGTTCACCTTATACATTTCACTTTCATTATTGGTCATATAATAATATAACATTTAATAGAATATTAAGGAATAGGAAGGAAGTACTAAAAATTTTTTTAAAAATTAACAGCATAAAGATTAGACAAATTTCAAATGCTATGAGAGAATAGAAGCTGGAGATAGCAAGGGAAAACAGAACATTGATCATCAAAGGAAATAAAAGCATAAAGGAACACAGCTATCATACCATCTCTTTTATTAACAATGCAGATGCTTGAGTTCCAATCTACTTTTTATTTTTCTGGCAATTCTACACATGTGCTATTGATTTTGTCTACTTTGGTCAACCATTCCCTAAGTCCAGGCTACTGGAAACATGTGGTCAAAGTGAGCTTATAAGAAATACAGATATCTAAGACTCACCCCCAGACTTTCTGATTTAGAAATATCATTTTTAACTAAATCCCAAGATGATTTGTGCATGCATTAATGTTAAAGCACAAGATGATTTGTGCATGCATTAATGTTAAAGCAGCAGTGCTCTGGTGCCTCAATTCTATTGATTTGGACCTCATTGTCTTTAAGAGGCACAGATTTAGATCAGTCTTACTGCATTTCACAGCTGATTTTTCAAGACTTCACTGGTCCAACTGTTCTACTCCAGCTTCTTCTGTCTGAGGAAGGCTAACTTGCCTCCAGAGTCTTTGGCACTGGGGGCAGAAGTCAGATACTAAGATGTCTAGGCCCTGGTATATTACCTAACAATGACACAGACTGAATCAGAAGTGGAAAAATTTTACTTTGAAGATATTTCTACTATTCATCTTTTTGAATAGTAGAAACATCTTTTCCTGTGTCTGTTTGGGTTGTTGTTATTGTTTTGGATAAAAAGGAATATAGAAAACTTCAACTATATAGATTTATCTAGTTTTTAAATAATATTCTTACAAGAGGGAGTACAATGCAATAAGAGTGTATTTTACAGATAATTTCCTTTAGATTTCCTAGGATAATAAAGGTATAAATTTTCCTGAAATATTTCAGTATTAAGCTTTCTGAAATTTGGGAGCAGTATGAGAGTGACTGCTTTAATTCTCAGCCATTTATTTCTAGTAATTTTATAGTATTTTAATTCTATGAAGAAAATATACTAATTTAAATACTTCCCATAAATAGAACTACTCAAATTACCAACAGAAAGCCTTTTATAATTAAATATGCAATTTAGTAAAAACAGTAATCAAAACCTATTTCCTTAAAATATGTGGGTGCCATTAAATCTCAATAATGTGTAGAGCCAACTCTTAAAAGCATAACCAATGTTAAAAGTCCACAGATGTGTGCATGCCATATATTTCTAAGATTTATTTTTCACTTCATTCTGGGTGGTCTTACTACTGTTTTTTACACTATAACCAACTGATCCCAAGTTCAGGGTTATTGAAAAGCATCATAAATAAGATCCATGTGTGCATTGTTTAAGTACCAGATTATATTTACAAAGTTTTCAGCAACTTTGCCAGTTCACTGCCAGCAAAAAGTACCAATGTCTACCATTACTTGTATAGTCACAAATATTTCTGTAATGTTAAATGCACCCTGATAATCTTTCCTGAAAAATCCAAGTAATGCAAGTGTGACTGTGAAAGAAGGAAATTATTTATGTTGTATTCACTGCTGCATGTCAAAGCAGCAGATACTATCTGTTTAAAGCAGCACATGAACTTCCTATTAGAATATTCATTGTCACAGATATATACACTATTATCAAACAAAATATCTGTCCTTAAGAAAAGAAAAAAAAAACTGTGCTATTTTTTAATGAAAGTAATGTATTGATTAGTGGTAGCATGTGGGCCTATTAAATAACATTTAAAAAAAACATTTAAAACAAGTACAAGATGTTTTATGTCAATGAGATTTCAGAAAGCAGAGACATTGACTTAAAGCTCAAGGTACCATCCAACCATAGAGTTTAAAAAGTTCAGTTTTCTCTTAAGCAATCTGTAAATCATCTTAAAATATTGCTTATTTGTTAATATGTAATACAGACTCCTAAATTTTTGTTGGGGAAAAAATAAATCTGGAGCAATAGAAATGGGAGCTGGGGGCAATCTGAGGGACAAGATACTGAAGGACAAGTATGTTTCTGAAGTAATATAATATGATGTTTTGTATAAGCACAAAATAAGGTCACTTCCAAAGAGGTGCTAGTTTGCTGTCTCTAAATCATGAAACATAGCATTTCACTTCATACCATTGAGTATTAGCTTCTTGATATGACTTAACATTTTTTTATTTTTAACATAAAAGGGTAACCCTTGTATAAAATCTCATATAACATCAATAACTGTGTCTTTAGCTAAAGCTCAACACTAAAAGATTTTAAATTCAAATCTCCATTGATAGCAAATAATCCACTCCAGTTATAGTTCTGCACTGGCAATGTACTGTCCCAAGACACATTTGTAACAATTTTTCTGAGAACCAACAAGTCTTTAGGAGCTGTTTCTTGGCCAGGTACAGTGAAGACTCCATATTCCTTTGCTTGTCAATTTCTGTGATGATCACGATTGAGTAGTGGTCAGTAGTTTATGACTTATAAATGTGTACAATGGTCAATGCTTTAACTAGTCAGAAGGGTTGGAAACTTGTTCAGTGTGGCAGAAGAACATTTTCCAGGAGGTACTTCATCATTTTCACTTTGAATCTAAAGAGAAAACTGTACAGGTCAATGACAAATGATGGGACAGGAGGATTCTAACCACTTTTAGAGAGAAATGATGTCTTCCTAAGCCAAAGCAAAAGAACCATATGTAGTTGGGAGGTCAAGGGAGATACCTGAAAGTGAAAGTATGGAGAGGAGTGGAAAAGAGGGTAGAAGGGTAAATAACTTCACTTTCCTTCCTTTAGGAAATCTGAACTTTCAAAGGAGAGATACAGTGAAGGTAGAAGGAAGGTAATTTTAAAGTTTGAGTTAAACTGAAAAGGACATTAAGGGTTTATTCAGAGTTGCTTATTTAACTGGAAATGCATATTCTCACATCTTAGGTTTTTTTATCTAGATTCTAAGGAGCTGTGTGTATGTGCTGATGTTTGTATGTATTTTTTAACTAATTCAAGTATGTCAAAATTAATAGCCCTCTATCAAATTTTGAAGCAAGTAACTTATAGAGCCCTTATTTTCAAAGTTAAAATTGTTTGATGGGAATCTGCACTATCTGTGTCTTAAGCACTTGTTCACTTTTCTCATCTTTGCATTCCATACAGCATTAGTCAATAGAATAGATGATAGCTCCTCCTTCACTAGGAATGGACATTTCAGTGGGGACAAACCCAACGGCCCCACCTTTATCACCAAATTCACAGGCAACTCTTTTGTACAAAGAAAATGTGATAATGGCTTTTTATGTTTATAAGTTCCTCTTACACAGCCTTGGCCTTCACCTTCTGTCTAGCTCCCTACTGCAGCCCATTTTCAGTTTCTCTGCTCTTAAACATCCAACCTAACTTCTACTGCTACACATCTGCACTCATCCCAAGCTGACTCTGACACTATTACCTGAGCTACTTAGAGTCCACCTCAGTTGATACTCATATATCTAGAAGCAGACACCTGTCCTAAGAAACAACAGTCCCTGGTGCCATTCATTGGTGCCATCCCAATTATTCTCCTTCCCCAGCCTTGCTACTCCGAACATATTCTAGTTCTTGGTGTGTTTCACATAATTGAACAATAGAAGCAGTCAGTCTATCCAGATTTATTTTTATTTCTTTAATAATTATTTTAAGGGTCTTAATTTAAACCCCAATGGACTTCAGGCAAGATGAAGATCTGCGTCGAAGACCTTCTTCTTCCTCAGGTGAAGTACTCAAATGCATTTTTCTCATTTACTTCTTAGAGTGCATTTTTAAAGGAGAAGCTGAAAATAGACCTCTAAGTCTTTCTTCAGACTTCTCCCCTGGATTTCAGAGAAAAAAAGGTAAACCAAGTAAGTTCATCAAGACATGTTACAAATTTCTAGGACTGTTACAACAAGATTTAATAATGTGACTCATACAACCTCCTAGGTTGCACATAATAACATGGATAAATTAATTGCTATGAGAAAATTTCAAAAAATGTAAGTGGAAATATCAAAATTTAGAAGAGAAGTGTTTGGTGGGCAAGATCTGCTACAAATCTTATCGTTCAGATTACTGCCACTTCTGCCGACTGCAAACTACACTTTACCTCACTCCTTAATTAGAGACCTCTTCATCTTTTCTTATGATTGTGGGTAGGCAGGCTCTTATATTGTGGTTAAAATTTGAGTCCATTTAAAAAATAAATCATCCTATCCTCTGTAATATATTCATATCATCACCATACACAGGCAATGTTGCTTTGAGCTCTATTAATCAGGAACAAATGTATATGATGGATAATCATCTGTCACTTGCTTAGAATATGTTAAAATTCATAATAAAATATATATAGTAGAAGAATTGACATTGGGATTAAGAAGACCAGAAGAAATTGATGTATCTTTTTTATTAACTCAAAAAATATTTATTAAGTCTTTACTATGTGCTGACACAAGAGATATAAACCTGACTGCCAGGAAGTTACAACTGATAAGTTAAGAGTTGATACTAAAATAAATAATAGAAAATAACAAATATCTTAAGAGAACAAAAGGTTTATGTGCTATGGCAATTGATAGATCACATGGTTTTAAAAAAAACTCAAAAGTAATTCTGGAACAGCTCCCTTTTCTCAGGAAGATTCAGCATTCCCAGTCTCATTATACAGTAAAATAAACAAGTAGTAGAAAGCTTTGATGCTCAAGTTCATGTCTCTTTATAGAGTAGTTTCCATACTAAATATCACTATATCTATAACATATATCTATATCTATTTATGGTAATTAAAATATTTATACAAATTCAGTCATATAAAATGTTTTTGTGTAAATATTTTTGATATTTCAAGAATAAATATTTCAGTCTATAACTTTCTGCATTTCAGTTTGTCTACTAGTAGCTTTTATGGCTTCATACTTATTAATCCCTCCTTAATAATTTTTTTGTTTTTGTATAGAAAGAACCTAGGCATTTAGATTACTCTTTTCCTTCACTTAACTCTGATGTTATGCATAATTTATATTATCTAAGTGTGTTCACTTTAAAAAATATGTTTCAGGAAGAGTTCAATAGATTGTCAACTTTCTAAGTAAAGACCTCTCAGTATGTGAGTATCTAGGGTTTTGCGAAGGCTATTTTCACACCATAAAATGTTTCAGTCTGGCATCTTGGCAACTTTTATTTTTGACATTTTATTTTTCAGTTCAAAGATATCTCAGTGTATCATTATCTTGAAGAATATAACAGTACATTAGTACAAATGAATACAAAAAATGTTACAAGAGTTCCATGTGCCATCTCCCTGGAGACCCACTTCTATGTCATTTCCTTACAAGAAGTAAAAACTTTTTATATGTTACATTACAGTAATTCCCAACTGTAATGGCACTGTAAAATCCTTTCATTATTCAATTTTTGCATTCTACCTCTAGCACTTTGGAAAATTTTGAAGAAATTTTAAAATAATCTCATTTGTTGAAAAAATGTAAGTGATGGAATTGGATAATCAGCATTAAAAAATTGATTATAAAGTAATTGCTAGCTCTTTTTTTTAGATCAGTTTTGCATTCCTGGGCAAAAAAAAATCACTCTTAAAGATATTATCTCCTTCTATATATCTGATTCATATGTCATCGCTCTCAGAGAATGTATTTCATAGGTTCATTCGTTCATTCATTTAATGTTTGATGCCCACTACACTATGTCAGGCATGGTTTTAAGGTACTGAATATTTAGTGATGAAAAAAAAAACATGAAATTTCTACAGTAAAGTTCAGTGTGTGAAACAGATAATAAAAGATTAAACAAGTAGTTATAAATAATAATATATTTATCAAACAAAAAGTAACTTCTAACTTAAAAAAAACCCATTGGGAGACAACAGAATTATGTTTTAGATCTGATGAAATTTCCTCTAAAATATTTAAAACTTGTTTCATTTAAAGTGTTGAGCTTCTTATTCGTCACTAACTTATTCAAATTTAGCCAGCTGTATACATCTGTAGTTAGCTACATAATAAAAATATCTACTATTGCATCTAGCAGCTCAAAATTTTTTTTAGAACCAAGCAAAGTGCTTTGTACATAACATGTGTTTAATAACTAACTGCCCAATGAAAGATGTACCATGGATTTGCTATTTACTAGCAAGCTACTTACTATCTTTGCTAAATGAGAATAACAATAGTATATACAAGGTTTTCCGTGAAGATTACAAAATATAAAGTATGTACTATATAAGTCACAGTGCCCTGCATGTAGTAAATGGTAGAAAGTGTCAGTTTATTTCAACACAAATTATGCACACTACATTGTGTCATGAGAATTAAAGTAAGAAGTTAGTGATGCTATGCAGGTGGTTAGGCACAGCTAAATGGGGTTGGCTAGACCTGAATGCATCATGAAGAATGAAATTAACATGTCTTATTTTTTTTTACCTTCAAAGATGGTACTTGACAACTTAAAATTGAAAACAAAAGATATAAAAGATTTCAGCAAATGATTTGAATCAGTCCGACAAGTAATTGATAGTTTTGTAAAATGGGAAATACATCAGTATTGGTGTAAAAGCTATAATGGTTAACAAGGCGGTTCTACAGCTGTGGCTTTTCCATGTGGCTTTAATGCAAACTGAAGTGACAAAAGTACTCATAATGGCAGATGTACCAAGAAGGAGAATAAAATGCATGATAAGTACTAAAACTGATATGTTACTTGAAAGTTCCACTATTTTCACTGTGTCTTTTCCTTTTTATCATCATTAATAATTAAATTTTAATTTTAATATACACCTTAGTTTATTAATTCAACAACTATTGAGTACCTCTAATGTACCAGAAAATATATGTTTACTTTGAACTGGAATGCCACACATAATTTTTTTAATATGATACAAACTCTTGCATATATTATTATAATATAAATTCACAGCTAACTGATCCTAACAATCTTTTCATTTAATTTTATGCCTGTTGTCCAACCACAGAAGAGCTTTCATTTGGAAATTTTGTTCCCTAAACAGAGAATCAAGTAGAAATCACTTAATGGATAACTGGTCCCACTCTGTTTGAATCTCAACATCTGTCCTTCTTCAAATTAAAAACCTACAGGGAAAAATAACTAACACATTGTAAATCTATGATAGTGTCAGTTGGTAGAATTTATCCAATGCTATTTGAGTTTGTAACTACATGAATAGAGTCAAAGTGTTTGACATGTGTAGATCTCATACATGAACTTAGTTTATTTACTAAATTCACCTATTTTTATTAAAAGGTAAGTAGGTGCCATAAATCACAAAATTAGCATTTTTCACTGCTGGAGAACCAAAATAAACAATGAATAAGTATAATCTTAAATGCTGAATAATTAAACCTGCACCCAAAAAGTATTTTTTTAGCCTCCAATTGCATACTTTTTAGAAACCACACTGTAAGAAAATATGCATTTCTTTCTAAAGTTTTCCATGAGCTATAGAGAATAAAACCAAGTTGGATAGGAGAAAAAATATATATAAAGTCTGATGAATAAATAGAATGGTTTAACATGGAAAAATGTGAACAATTCATTTATTCAGGAACATTTTCTTAACAACAGGTCTTTTCTGCCTCTTTCTCTTACCTCTGAAATCTCAGCAGAACTGAATATTATATTTTCTTATTTGGATTGATTCCCCAAATTCTTTATTAATTGAAAAAGCTGATGTTGTATGAATTCTTCAAAAGACTGTGGTTTTAAATGAGAGATACATTTATAAAAGAACTTTAATTCTTTTACTTTTGAAATGAAAACACTATTAATCTTAATTACATTTATTATAGAGCCTAATATGTTAAACTAAGCAGTAACTTTAAAAAGAGTAAAATCTAACTTAAAAAAAGACTTTCTATTGGAAGACAACAAAATTGTGTTTTAAATATGGTGAATTTTTCTCTAAAGTATTTAAAGTTTGTTCCATTTAAAAAACATTGAGCTTCTTATTCATTGCTAACTTATCCAAAGTTAGGCAGCTCTATATACATCTGCAGTTAGCTACATAACAAAAATATCTACTATTGAAATACTTGGGCAAAAGCTAAAGCTGGAATTCAACTATCTGGGTTAATATTTCATTTGATATTTCAACCATCTCTCAATGTTATCAGCACCTTTTAATTAGTTAAATAATTTACATTAATTTTATCATATTATTGCATATTAACTGCAAAAATAAAGTAGGAAAATAGAAATATTAAAATATTTATGCAAAAATAAGCAGAAAATTATCTTAATATTATAATCAAATACAAATTTTAGAAAGGTATTTAAAATGTCATAAAAACACATCAGTCTACAATGATGTTATGTAGTATAATTTCAATTTTTCTGAAAGTTATCAGATCTGAATATCCAAAATTATCTAATAGATATAAAAAAATGATAAAAGCATGAGACATTTATGCCATGCATGAGAAAACACTAACAGGATTCCTCAACAAGATCTGGCTAAAAAAAAATCCATTTTAGCTTTATTTAATTGGGGTTCTTTCCTCAAACTATTTTGGGCCAAGTGTATATGAAGAATAGTAGCAACAGGACGATTTCTAAAATTAAATATAATTACCCCTGGCAGAAAACGATATAGTAATGTTGTTGAGGAAATGCACCTGTTATATAAATTATTCTCCAGTAAAACAATAATAACAGGTAGGTCAGCCTGACACTGAGCTAAAATAAAGTGACATATTTTAAATAAAGTTTTCACACAGCTCACAAGACAAAGAGGTGGAGTCAATGTCAGATTTTATAAAAAATGAAAAACCAACAAAAAGGCCATATAACATAAAAATAGGAAGCCAAGGGACTCAAACTGTGAAGCCTTAACTGAAACACCGTTATCTCCCAGTAGGAGAGTTTCTAAACTCAAGTGAAGAAAACAGAGGAAACTGACAATGAACGCAAACCAAAAAAGCAATGACAAAATATGAATCTTAATCTTTCAAGATTCAACTCAAAGACATAGGTTTATTATTGATTTTTTAATCTTCAGAAAAAAATTCTGAATATGCTTATACTCTATCGCTCATTTTATTATATATCTATAAAGAGGTATACTCTACATTTTTATCTGACTGCTATTATAATCAAATAACAAGCTTTGAAAGAGAGAAAAAAGCATGTCCTATTTATCTTTGTATTTGTAACTTCTAGCTTTGTTTTAGACACACACTAGCAAGTACTCGAAAGATGTTTAATGGATCAATTTGTAGTTAAAATGCTACTAGAAATATATTAAATTTTTTTAACAAATATATTAAAATTACTGGTACCATCTTTGTGTATGAATGAAAAATGTGTGTGTTTAGGTATATATAGTATAGTATCAAGAGAATATAACTTGATATTATACCATAGCATTGAACAAAAAGGCATACTGAACACACACTATAGTATTCTTCTCTCACATTTCACCTTGGAACTGCAAGAAAGTATATATTTAAATGGCATAAATGTAGAGCCATACTCAGAAATAGGAAGAAAATTTTCAGAAGATCAAAACTGAGTTATTCCTAGATACTAAAAGGAGACAAACTTTGATCAAATAGGGGGATGTCAGCTCAAGTGTTCGGAAGAGTATGATTTTTAAAAATTAGTAGGAGAAAAGCTACAGGAATTTCATGGTGGATGCCTGGAGTAGGAGGGAGATGGAGCAATTGCAATAGGATTATTTGGGGTACCACTAAGAGAATAGTCTATCTGCCAGCCAAGCACATTCTCTGCCCCTCTGTCATTCATCCTACACATCGCACCCCTCTCCACCAAGACAATCTATAGGTTTAGTGTTTATCTCAAGGTAGATGTCTACCATAGGAGACAAAAGACAATGTTCTAGGCAGCTGGAAATGCTAGAGAAAAATAGGGTGGGGAGAAGACCACAATTAAAGAGCAGAAACACTTCTATTTAAAGCTAATCCTACCCTTCTACCAGAATCACTGAAAATTTTGAGTAGTGAAAGGGCCAGCTGTAATTCGAGTGCTCTACCCTCAGATAGATTTCATAATCTTAAAGAGCCGAACACCTGAAAGGGAAGCTGAGCTGCAAATAGGAACACTTTGATAGATCACAAGGCAACTTAGGAGAACCAGCCTCATGAGAGAAACACAAAAGTTAGAAGTACTTAAACCAAAGAAAACAGATCAGATATAGCAGTGGTTTTCAACCATTGCTGCATTAGAATTTCTTTCAAAAATGTTGAGAACTCAATATCTAAGAATCCAATATCATGATGTATTTTGTCCAGTGTTCTATCAGGAAATCAGTATTTTTAAAAGCTCCTCATTTGCTATTAATGTGCAGCCAAGGATAAAATCTGTGAATGGATACTGATAACAGGAATTTAAAACATATATACATGCTTTTTGAGTTAATAGAGAGATTGTACCTGTATTGCTTATTATGATATTCAAAGATCCTTTTAGGATTTATAGTACTATCTTTATCCTCTGCTAGTTTTCCTTTTTTTACCACTGTTATTGGAGGAGAAAAAGGTTTGAATAAAAAGAACCTGTGTTGAGTTAGGGTATCTCCAAGGAATACCTTAACCAAATAAAAGCTATATAAAGTAGAATTACCTTCTTGTATTCAACAAGGTCCAATATCTGATCTTACATGTTCAGAAACTTGATCTGCCAGATTAGTTTTGTCCTTTGCCTCAGATTATATAGTCATATACCTTAAATGTTTAAGGGCCTTGGCTATAATGATTGGAAGCATCACTTCCTTATTTATTAAAAATGAAAAGGATTTCTTGACTTCCTATTATGTGTCAGTGTAGCATATAAACATTGAGCAATGTTTCTTGTCTCAGGGAGCTGACATTTTAGTCGTGTGTGAAATAAAGAAGATAATAAAGAAATCAATATATAAATCATGAAAAATATCAAACAGTGAAAATAGTGGATCTAACAGTATCCCTGAAAAATCTATGTCTGTCTGAAGCCTCAGAATGTGACTTTATTTGGAAATAGGGTGTTTGTAGAGGTCATATGGGATTGGGGGGGAGCACTAAATCAAGTAACTGGTATCCTTATAGGAAGAGAAGATACAGAAAGTCACACAGAGAAGAAAGCCTTGTGAAGACGAAGGAGGCTGAGATTGGAGTTATGCTTCCACAAGGCAAGGAATGTCCAGAGCCATCAGAAGCTGGAAGAAGAAAGAAGAGATTCTCCCCATAGAGACTTCAAAGGGGCATAGTCCCTCCAGCACCTTGGTTTCAGACTTTTGGTCTCTGTAACCAAACACCAAGTTTGTGGCAATTTGTCATGGTAGCCCTAGGAAACTAACACAGCAGTGGTCCTTTTTAGATAAAGAATTTAAAAAGAGAATGGTGTGATAGAAAGTCAGTGAATGATATTGATTCTGGGATTTGAATGTACATAAAGAGCTAACCTCATGCACACACACATGCATGCATGCATGCACACGCACACACATACACTCACGCATGCATACACACAGCAGTAAGAATGCTCAGGGTAGAAGAAATGGCTATAGCAAATATCGTAGGCTATAGGAAAGCATGCTACAATCCAGGAACCAAAATTAAGCCACTGCAGCTAGAGCTCAATGGGCTGAGAGAAGAAGGGTAGGAGACCAGATTAGAGAGGAATTCAAAATGCATATAACATAAGAATTAACATACATTTTAATTTTAAGTACAATTTGAAAATGTTTTTAAAATCTTAAAATAAACAAGAAATGGACTCAATCTGATTGAAGATTTAAAAAGATCCCTCTGGTTGCTTTGGAGAGAATGTTATTTGGTTAGCCCTTCGACAACTAGCATATGGTGGTAGAGAAGGATAACTTAAGTAGGCACAGCATGTCATCTTCATGTCTAACTCTTAGTCCAGTTATTGGTTCCATTTTTAGTATCAGTACTAGCATTGTCAGTAGGATAGCTGACGAATATTAAAGGGAAGAAATATCAACATTAAATAATTGTCATGAATAGCAGGTCTTTTCTGCATTGCTTTTCATCCACTTCCATTAGCAGTTACTAATTTTTCTAAACTGCAAGTGAAGGGTTAAGACCCATAGCTTATCAGCTGATATTATTCTAATTTTCTTGAGCTAAGAATAATTTACAGAAATTCTGTTGACTTATTATGTGTACTTATTTCTCACAGATTGACATAACTAAGTAGCAGTAGTATTTCTAACTAGTTGCACCTGAGAATTTAAGATTTCCTAGAAAATGAAAAAAAAGAAAGCTAGCTTGAAATAATGTTACTAGATATTCAGTCTAAGGGGCAAGTTATCTTAAGTTTACATAAATAAAAAATAATAATTTACCAGTATAGATTGGTGTATATACTTTAACATTATATATGTAAACTTACCTGATAGTGATCCCAATGTTCATAATAATTCTCAAAATTTTCGACTTAAAGCTTCAGTATTTATAAATCATTGAAAGGAAAATGAATAGCAGGTAAATACTTTGTTCTACTAATAGGAAGCAATGATAGGGATATAGAAGGATAATATATTGTACCCCAGTGAATTTACCAGTACATAAAGTTGAGAATAACAGCGAGCGGAGGCATGGTTTTTTGGTCACCTACTTTAGAAAAAAAAAAAAAAAATCTGGAGGACTTATGCTCATCTGGGGAACTTGCTCTCATCAGCTAATTTCAAGAACAGGAAAAAGGAAATTGCGTCCCAGGCAGCTTGACATGAGACAATGTGGCAGTCTCCTTATTGCTTAAACATACAGCATCGTGCAGAACCTTCTGCACTTTTCCTCACACACACACACACAAAAACAAAATAAGCCTCAAACACCAGTGAAGATATTGCAAAAGGAGGATTTATTGAACTTCATTACATCTTGAAAGGATTAGTTGCACCTGCACATAAAGAATCTCAATTGGTTCAGATAAACACACTGACGGCGCCTCCTTTGTTATACTTCTTTCAAGGGGAGATACGTGACTGATACTTAAAAGTATCAAATCCTCCAGGTTCGCTCCTGAGGAGCAATACTGCCATCTTCTGGTAAATGAGACTGGGAACATACAGAACGCTTTCCCTAAGCTTGTTAGGAAATAAAGTTATTAAACAAAGAATTTCAGTTCTTTGAAGCTGAATTACGTTGAAAATATTATTTCCTCCTCAAGACTGTATTTAACTCTCATTTACATAAAATGAAATAAAGATGCACTCTAAAAAGTAAAGTGGGAAGAAGGCAGGTAGAAGAAAGTACAAAGGGATGTCTTTTGACAGAAAATATTAACAGAGCAGTTCTAATTTTACAGTTAAAAGTGTTTTCTCCCCACTAACTAGTTATTCATACTTTCTTGTAAATGCCTTCAGGTAAATTAGCTATTTAAAAATATAAAAATTTTGATACTTAAAATATAATGTTCTCTACTCAAGGACATTAATATCTACATTTGGAATTAAAGCAAGTTTATATCAAAATATAATAAAGCATAATAGCTTTATTAATGGTAAACTATTTCAGTAACTTCTTTGTTTCACTTTAAACATCATCACTTATGCAAAGTAACTTCATGCTTTTCTCTCAATTTCTGATCTGGATATTAATAATATGCTTTAAACAACTACATATTAATTTAAAGAAAAATTACATTGACAATATTCTACTTGGTCTACAAAATCTCCTTTGTTCCTAACTACACTTACCAATTCCAGAGTCCCCATTTAACCAGCTTTTCATATTTCTCCATAAAACAAAACTGTGATAAACACAGCCAAGCACTTCTCAGATCTCCCTTCAAAGAAGGACTTGTCCCACACTTCAGCTTCCCACCTTTTTAAGAACTTCTCAGCTGCACCCACTGTCTCTCCCAGCTGCTCTGTTTCCCCAGGGCCCACATCTAATGGCTGATGGCAAGAGGCATATAAAGGCAGCCATTTTAGGCCTAACTTTGAACTACTCTAAAGAACCATTTCTGTCAATTTTCGTGGCTTAAATTCAGTCTTTCACCAATCCTGCTTCCTTACTCTCCTTTCCACAGGTGTTAATCACAAAGGTATCCCCTAATGAACATCTTACAGGCTAACTCCATCTCAGAGGCTGCTTCCAGGAAAATCTGAACCACAGCTCAAACCAGAGAGCCTCATTTTGACCACTTACTTTGTTTTGTCTTCTATTAAAAAATACTTTATTTATTAACTTAATCAAAATTATTTATCTCTTATTAAATTGTATAAAATACGTAGTGTATTCTCAGATAATTAAAATACTATAAGAAGCATGTTTTGGGACCATTATGCTTATTTTATATTATTGAAATATCTTTGTATTTGTGTATTGATATATTAATATATTGGAAAGCCTGAACAGTTTATTGGATCGTTTTAAATTCTAGCTGGTTTAACTATAGAATAAGAATGCTCAAAATACATAATTTATGGTAATATGTGCCATTGAGTATATATGTTCTTAACAATTTGAGATAATTTATTGTTCTAAAATATTTTATTTTTGCAAGTTAACAAAGTGCACTCAGTACCTCCAGTATAAAAAAAAAAGATAAGGACTAGGATTTTAAGATGGAAAGAAAATGCCCTCTAGTGGTATAGATTAATAAAATAAGTTTTATTTTACAACAAACTCAATACCTCATTTAACAAAGAGTTAAATGTCTGATCTGTGTTAGGTGCTGTGCGAGGCCTAGGATATAATTATGAAAAATAGAAGAAGTAAGAAAAACTCTTCTAATGTGAATTCTAGTGAGAGAGACAAACTCTAAAAAAAAAAAACAATTAAAATAATTGCATATTTAGTGTATAAGAAGAGAACAAACAGGATTCTGAGATAGAAAACAGCCAGAGAAAACTTGTTTTATCATCAAATACTAATTCCTCATTTATAGAAAGTTTCAATTTTCTAATTTATATTTAGTGAACAAAAGATGGTTGTCATTGTTGCTGTTGCTTTGTTTTAAATATATGAGATACATGAGTACCTAAAAGTAGAATCTCAAATTTGAAAAAGGGCTTGCTCTATTGAATCAATTATCTATAGATATTCTGGAATATTAATTCATACACACAATGGCTAAAATTTTATATCACAATTTTACAGGTTTTCCCAAGTAACATGAGGAATAATAGAAGGAATTCACATATATGTAATCATTTAGAAGCTTCTCACTATGAGAACATAATCTTATTATATAAAAAAAGCAATAACTAATAGAAATTCCCATAATCCTAACAATTGGATGAGAATTGAGTAAAAAGAAAACAAACTTCAAGATTCTACAAGATCCCACTACTTTCATCATGAATTCTCCTGGCCACTTCGAATTTTCTTACAAGGTTAGACTCTTCACAAATAATAACTAAAGGTGGATCACATACTTTAATGTAAAAAACAAAACAATAAAATTTCTAGAAGATAACATAGGAGAAAATCTAAATGACTCTGAGTTTTTAGTTAAAACACCAAAGACAGGATCTATGAAGTAAATAATTCATAGACATTGTTTTATTAAAATTAAAAGTTTTTGCTCTGTAAAACACAATATTAAGAGAATAAAATGCAAACCATAGACCAGAAGAAAATTTTTGCAAAAGACATATTTGATAAAGGACTGACTCCAAAATACATAAAGAACTCTTAAAACTCAACAATAAGAAAACAACAATTAAAAAGTGAGTCAAAAATCTTAACAGACACCTCACTAAAGAAGATATACAAATGAATATAAGCATGTGAAAAAATGTTCCACATCACATATCATCAGAGAAATACAAATGAAAAATGAGAGATCACTACACACCTATTGGAATGGCCAAAATCCAGACACTGACATCAAATACTAGCAAGGCAGTGGAGCAACAGGGACACTCATTCATTGCTGGTGGAACACAAAATAGTACAGCCAGTTTGGGAGAAAGTTTGAAGTTTTTTCAAAGAAACTAAACATACTCATCATATGCTTTAGCAATTTGTGCTACTTGATATTTACCTAAAGGAGATGAAAATTTGTGTCTACACAAAACCTGCACATAGATGAATAGCTTTATTTATAATTGGTAAAATTTAGAAGTAACAAAGGTGTCTTTCAGTAGGTGAATGGACAAATAAAAACTGCACATTTAGACAATATAATATTATTCACCACTAAATAGAAATGAGCTATCAAGCCCTGAAAGACACAGAGAAAACATAAATGCATATTCATAAGTGAAAGTAGTCAATCTAAAATGAATCCATAGTGTGTGATTTCAATTACATGACATTCTGGAAAAGGTAAAATCAGAGACAGTAAAAAGATTGGTGGCTGCCAGCTTTTGGGGAGACAGGAGAAGGATGAATTAGATGGAGCACAGAGGGTTTTGGGGGCAATGAAACTACTCTATGATACTACAGTGATGGGTACATGCCATTATACATTTGCGCAAACCCATAGAATACACCACACTAAGAGTGTACCTTAAAGTAAATTATGGACTTTGGAGGATAATGATGTGTCAGTGTAGGTTCATCAATAGTAACAAATGCACCACTCTGGTGTGGAGTATAAAAAGGGGGGATGCTGTGCGTGTTTGGAGGCAGGAGATATATCTCATACCTCTCTACCTCGCTCTCAAATTTTCTGTGAACCTAAAACTAAAAAAATGAAGTCTTTAAAAAACTAATGAAAAACAAAATACAAAGATCTGGAATGCCTTCAGGCTGGATTTAGGTTGTTTTCACCTTGAAACTTCCTCATTAAACTTAAGTTAGCAAGACCTGTTTGTATGTCTTCTTACATATATATTCTCCGTTTCCAGTCCAGTGCATGACCCAGGATCAAGACTAATTAATAAATAAGTGAATGACTAATCAATTAGAGAAAATAAGTGTGAAAAGAGGTTATCATTACATCAAAAGAGAGATTGCCTGTCTTTACTTTTTGGAACATGTTTATCTATCATTTGCTGTGTCTGTGCAAATGTTTCCTAATAAAGCTTGCTCTTTTTCCATTTGCTCTGAAGGAGAGCACTGATTTTTTTTTTCCCATGATACACAAAGGGTGCTAGGCCACTCCTAATTTTCTAGTTTATAAAGCATTTAATGAGCACAGAATTCTGGTATTAGGTCAGGTAAATAAATAATTCACAGTACACACCATTATAGGTGAAGATAAAAGAAATTGTGAAGTATAGGTCCTGACACACTAGTAATATGGGTACAAAAACATTGAAATGAAATACATATGATCATTTAATTTTAAATTTATTTTCCCCCTCAGGATTTAATTAATCATATTTAGGAACTAAATATACTAACAGGATTCTGACTAATAGATCTGAGGGCAGAAAGCAGTTTGTCAGTAATTATGGAGAAAATTATTCTAAGTACACACCCACTAAAATACCATGTCCAGCTACCTAGTGTTTTTTCTTTTGTTTTTGCAGAGGAAAAAGAAATGGTCCTAAGCTTCTTCAAAGAAATTATGGATAACTTATTATAACTAGATGGTAGGTGACAGCTTAAGCCAACTGCTAATAGAAAAATCTAACTCTTGCTATATTGAGTTTAAATAAGGAGCAATGATTTTTAAAAGTTTCAAATATTAGCATCTCCAAACTCTATATCAGAAACCTAAAGAGCAAACTGCTAAAGGTCAAGGAAATAAAACCTTGATATATTTTCTAACATAACTACTTGTTAAGAAATTGGGATTTTTAAAATTTCAATTTACTTGAAGTAAGTTAAATATAAACTTGAGTTTATTATTGATCTTTCCTCTCATGTCAAAAATTGGAAAGGGCAACTTAGCATTGAGAATGATGCCCTCTAACATAATAATCTGAGTACTTAGTTACAAATGAACACTCTATGATCCTCTTCTTTACTTGAGCATATTTCTTAAAGTGTTTTCTGTCAACTCCTTGGAAATCCTGAACCCCATTCATGGGATCCATTAGATCAAAAGTATACTACTAATAAAGTTAATGTGTTATTTCCCTTTTTACTCCAGTTGGTTCCTAAGTTTACACTGAAGTTTTCAGAGACAAATAAGATAATCCAGCCATTTTCTACTGTCAGACATTATAGAAATCTCATAAAAGGTAAAACAGTGCCAATGAAACTGAATCTGCCAAAAATGAATAAGTTTGAAAGTGGATTCATAACTAGATCCTTCATGAAAGAGCCACATAGGTAATGTCCTTGCGAAACCCAGTACAGAGAACCAGCTGAGCCACATGGTACTAAAAATTTCAACCCACAGAAATTTTAAAAAAATATTATACAGAGGTTATTTTAAGCCACAATTTTTAGATAAGTTGTTGCAGTGACAATAAAAAAATAATATGAGATAATAAATAGTCCCTTATTTTTTATGTGTAAAAAAATGCATTTAACAAATATTTACTAAAGAATAATAGTGAGATGTTTAGCAATAACCATTTTCTAGTACTCTAGGTAAAGAAAGCAAATGCTCTTTGATATAACATGAACAATTATAAAGATAGGCATTTTGTAAATACACTTATTGCATAGGAAAAGTAAAGATGATGCTCTTTGCCTGTGGCAGGATAGATTAGGTTTTAATTTTATTCATATTAAAAGGTGCTATAAAGAATGTGTCTAGTGTCTTAATAAATGTTCTGCTCAGTATCTCAGTAACATTGTTGAACAGACTATATAAAACTGACTTAAAAAAAACCTAACATTTATTTCAGAATGTTTGCTTTAGGTTTCTCATATTCTCACATTGTAACATTAGGAAAAGAAGAAAAGGATCTTGCTTAAATTAATAAAATAGGAGATATTCATATATATACATATATATGTATATATACACACACACACACACACGTGTGTGTGTGTGTGTGTGTGTGTGTGTGTGTGTGTGTAGCAAGCTCCATAAGAGACGAGCTAAATATTGAACTTGGAGACAAAAAATAAAGCACAACAAACAAACAAACAAGCAAATGACAAACAAAAGTAGGCTTTAAAGATCATTTTGTATTTGAATAAAGGGAAAAACTACATGGAGTCCATTTTATTCCAAAACTAAATAAAAAGTAGAAATATTGTGTATGGTAAACTCCTGTTTACTCACAGTAGGATCCCCTAAGTTGTAATACAGGCATTGTACACCTTCTGCAGTATGGATCCAACGAGTTCTTGAAATTTATACAATTTGGGGAATCCTCTTGAGGAAAAAGCCACATAATTATAAATATAAATTAAACAAGAAAGCAAATATATATTTAGAATGAAAAAGAAATTGCAATAAATAAATAATTTTTAAAGCTGTAAATGACACCAACATTATAAAATCCAGTAAACAAATATTTTATTGACTGCCTGACACACTTTTTTTTTTTTATTAAGAAGTTATTTGAGCAAAAATCAGTTTAAATCAGGAAGTGCCAAACTGGAAGTGGTTAGCACTCCCCCAACAGAGTCGGAGAAAGACATATAGAGAAATTGTGGAATCAAAAAAAATAAATTATTTGAATAGCTATAGTTTAAATCCTAGTTGGCTGTTTGTGATTGCTTGTTCTTAGTGTTTTGATTTCATAACAATGAGGCATTTACAGGCTTAGATTTTGGTTTGCTTACATAAGCCACTGTTGCATTATTATCACATTAGTCTAATGTTTTCTTTGTTTGATTAACTGTAACAATTTCCCTATTTGTTCATTCTCTCATATATGAGAGAATAACCAAAAATTTAGTGTTAGCACCATTCTCAGTCACCATCATAGTTAACTTGCTCTTGTCTCATTGTGCAACTCATAGCTTAAGATGTTAGATCTGTGGAAAGATTATTTTTGCCATTCATTTTATTTCTCTTTCTCTAAGTCTACTAAGGCCATCTGACGTGCTGTTGATGGCTGTGAACATGCATTTAAGATCTTTGAAGGAACATAGTGCACCAAGGAAACTACGCTGATGACTATTAGGAGGATGATACCAAAAGACTGAGGTATACTCCAGCCAGAACTTCCATGAAACAAAGCAGTTGGTATCGAATAAATTAGAGAATGTAGCTAAAAGTATTAAGCCGTTTTAGTCAAGTGCTTATTTATTAATTTCTTCCATTTGCTATAATACCAGAGGTATTATGGGCAGCAAGAGTTGTTTGCTATGGCAAGACTCTTCCTTATTCAGCCAATATGTAATCCAAAATAATTCTATCATTAATTCTATGAATAAGTAATCTAAAACTGCCTTAGCAAGAAAGTGTAGGGACATTTTGTTAGTGATCTGACACACTTCTAATAATGCCTTCTTCTTACTCTTTTGGTTGTATACTTTGTGATGGCTTCTTAACCATAATTTTGTAATAGAGTTTATTACAGAGATAATAAAAAAAGTATCTCTGTTAGAAATATTTTAGCCTCACAATTTGTTCTCAGTTAATATCATGTAAGATTTTTATAGGATCATTGTCAAACTGGGAAGACATCTATCAAGTTTCTTCCCAGATAAGACATAATATTGCAGAGTATATCAAGGTTTCTTAAATATTCATCATATAATCAAAGACCCTATTTAATGTTTACACTTAAAATTTACCTCTTACTCTTAAATTACTGCTTTTAGTATTGATCAAAAAAATTTTTGTTACAATTCACCTCTGGTTATGAGAATGATTTCTACTAATGTTATTGTACATCTCTATCATTTGTTTCAGATTTCATTTTTATGAATCTTCTCTTCATTTTTTATTGAATAAATTTTAAAATGACAAAAGAAGTTGCCCTTCAATTATACTAAGAATCTAGTTTTTTATTGTTTTACTGAGCATTCCAAACCACCTTTCAAAACAAATTAAAATAGCACTCTTAAGCTTTATAAACTTTTAAATACATTTTCATATTTTGCTTATTTTGCTGGTTTCACCTTCAAATCTTCAAAAATACATTAACAACTTTATAATAAGGAGCAGATTTTCTCTTTAGAGAAAAAAACAAGTTGTCAAATGTGCTTAAGATAAACCAAAGACAAAACTTTTAATTATGGTAAAATACCAAAGCCGTATTTATGTTTCCTTGGCAGTAGCTTTTCTTTAATGACACCAAGGTTAGAAGTTTATGGCCTGTATTTTGTGTATTTAGTGATGTCTTTATGGTATGCTTACAGCTCTTAAAAGTAACATTGTCATATAACAGACTATGAATATTATTCAAAGGTGAATTAAAATAATACTGATTTTCTGTTAATAAAATAGTTTTAAAAAGTCACTCAGGATTTTCCAATGTAATGGTGGGATAAAGTAATGGCTAATGATTGATATTTATTACAAGATGTAAAAACTACATGAGTTATGAGTTATAATTAGTCTCTTTTATTTATTTGAATTATTATTCTATACTGCTTTGTCATAATTTTATGTAATTTAGAAGGTTTTAAGTTAGTTATCTATTTCCTTTTGATATTTTCCAAGTGCCCATGAAAATATAGATTATATGTAGTGATTAATTCAATATTTCTTATTATTTCCATTTTTTTTTTTTTGTAGAACATCACATTTCATCTTGATCACTGAAGGCAAGTATATTTTGACTAAAAGTGTGACTGAAACTCTCTTTTCAGTATTTCAAAATTGTTTGTTTGTTGACAATAGTTTACACAAAACAAGATAAGCAACCTTTGGTCTGGGTGAGACTATGACCTCATAAAAGGTTGATAATTTAAAAATGTTATTTCAAAATTTTTTATGAAAAATCACATTTTAGTCAATTTTATCTTCTATTTGATTCTTTAAAATTATTGATGTGATCATAATAATAAAAATAAGATCTCTTTTATTAAATAATTTTGAGTAAAATTATTGCTCAACATAACTATCTGTAATAAGGTTGATGATGTTTGTCAGTCAATCGATTCTTTAGTATGATGCTTCAACTAGCCTTTGTGACTATGACTGGACTCATTGAGAGGGTTTTTAAAATTATTAACTTTGATTCTTTTTTTTTTTAGTTTTTATTTTCTACATGTCCTGATTCACATATATTTTGAAATTTCTTACTATCATTTTTCTTATCTATATTTTGGTATTGGCCAGAATTTCCCAAAAATACATATTTGAAAACATGTTCACAACATAATAAGGAATATGCATAACAATTATGATTCTCATTCCTGGAACCAGTCACATAGTTGCAAGCATTTATAATTACCTTCTCTTATAACTAATTCTGTATTTTTTTTTTTTTTTTTTTTGCCCTCAGCAGACAGTTAAGCTGGTATGGTCTTTGCCTGGTGGTATAAACCAAGCCTCCATTCCCAAAAGGTCTGGGCCTTTAGTAGCCCTCTATAATTGGATGGTTGTAATTGTCTATTGACTTTAGTGATAGAGCATGATAGTACTAAGAAACATCTAAAGGATCAATTATATTTCAAACATATTTCTCTTTATTTCCATTGTGGAGTAGCAGTTTGATTTTCCCCTGGTAATCAGTACAGGTAACCTCAGTAAATATACTAACTCCCCTTTCTGCCTGTAAATTTAGAGGCATGAAGAGCTCAAAGTGCCTGGGAGGAAATCTTAACTTTCATTTCAATAGAATCATTGTTGGGTGTCAAGGTAGAAGCATACCTTCCTTTGGCACTAAGACCTCTAGACCAGTAAAACATAAGTTTTCAAGAAAAGAAAAAAATTGCTAGTTGATCACTATGTTTACACTTCCATTTCCACCATTGACTCCTGGGCTCAAGAATATGGTTATAAGAAAAACAGCACCATATTAGTACCTGATTTAGAGCATATACAGCCTCATAGAGAACATTAACCCAGCCCTGAAAGATAATTTCAGTTTTCTGGCATTGTAAATGAATCCTCAAAAAGTCATTTGCTTTAGGATAATGGGGAACATGGTAAAACCAAAGGATTTAACAAGCATGGGTCCAACAATGCACTTCATTTCTGTCAAGTGAGTTCCATGATCAGCTGCAATGTTGTATGAACTACTGTGAAAGTATGTAAGGCATTTTATAAGCCCATGGATGGTAGTTTTAGAAGAAGCATTACATGCAAGAATGGCAAATCTATATCCACAGAAGTATATGTTTCAGTAAGAACAAAATGCTGCCCTGTCCATGATGATTAGCAATATTATACATCACCAGGTAGAAGATGGATGATCCCAGGAGTCATGCTATGTTGTGGCTCAGTATTGATCTCTGTTGCTGGCAGACTGGAAAACTTGCAACTGAAAAGTATTTTCTGAAATTACATTACACAATACACAAAATATCTTAACAATATTATCAAATGTTCTGTTTGAAAGTGACTGCCTATTTATTTTATTAATATTAATAAATAAAATCAATATTAATTTTATTAATATTAATAAATGAAATTAATATTGATTTTATTTATTAATATTAATAAATGAAATTAATATTGGTTTTATTAATATTAATAAAAATATGTTCTTAAAGTATAACATAAAACTTTAGAAAGTATAATTCTATATGTTTAATAATGAATTGAATAATAATTTTGTGTTTTTTTACATAAAAATCAGCATTTTTTCTTATATGACCAAAATGCAATTATATATATATTAACAAAAATATCAAGTATGCTAGAATACACTACTTACTGCAGTTGACCAGAACTTTAACTGGAAATTTAAGAATCAAGTTGTAATACTTTTCATGTTATCAGAATTGAAAACTTGTGGAATTATGATCATTTTGAACCACTGAAAAATTAATAGTTTCAAAGTATAGACAGTGACAGTAATGAAAATATTGTACAAATATTGTAAGAGTTAATATGAAGAAATCACACACATGAATATGAAAGAATATTAAGAGAGAAATTTACTAGGGTTTAATTATAAGAGACTTTGAAGCATCATATGGAGGAAACTTTTGATATATTAAACCTTTAAACCACACCAAAGAAGATGATGGAGCCTCCTTTTTGGAGATCTAAATGAAAAAGTAGACTGGATTTTATCTTTTAGACATAAAATCCATAAAGTGTCAAGAACCCAAACAGACAACCTTTCTGTTCTATAATTCCATTATTTAAAAGGTTTGTGAAATTCCAGCCCTTCAATTGCTTTCTGGTGTTTGTCTCCTCTTAAGTCCCATAGGTATATTTTTCTCCCAGGCACCAGCCTACTTAAAGCAAAGCAGTAATGAGAGTTGCCAACTCATCAAAAGCAAGGTCTAGTTCAGCATTAACCTAATTATATGCTGCAACCACTTTCTTATGCATATGGGAGTAACTGCTTGGCTTCCAGCCAGAATCTCTGAGGTTTTATTTTCAAGTGACATAGCCAGTTGCTTTTAAATGTTTGCCTCTTGAATTTTGGAGATGGAATGTCATCATCACAAAAGAGTAAATTCACAATTGGATCAAAAGCCTCTGCTCATGTTAGCCAGCATGGTTTTGCCAATGGCCAGAGACCCTCAATCTCTGGTTTCTCTGGACTCATATTTTGTTTATTATGACTCACCCTGAGATGATGAAGTCATTATATGCCTTGCTTTTCTTCAGAGAGCATTGGTAAGCATTTTCTTAAGGAAAAAAATTTATACAAATCTTTGAAATTCTGGCAAGGAAATTAGGCAGACATCTGGAAAAAAAGCAGCATCACCTATTCTCATCCAAAATATATTTTTGTTCCATTTCTATACTTTATTTCAAAAGAGAATATATCAATTCCTCTTAGCCATGACCTTTCTGGAGCAAACGTGTCTGAAAAGTCTGTGGTTTTTCTTTTGTATCTTAAAAAAAGGAGTCTATGTTTCTCTTCTACCCCTACTTTTCAGAGGGCTAAAATGTGGTATAGAGATCACATGTATTAAATCAATGGCATTTACTGTTGGCAGAAAAATATAAACTGCACCCAATAAGTAGAAACATAAATACAGTCTCACAAGGAAGTTAGTCAGTAAGTGCATTTCTTCTCCATCTGTTGCTGCTGAGTTTGGCTAGTTTCCACTTACGGTGGTTTGCAGTCTCTGTCTTCCGATACATTCTCCTTGGTAAAGGCTTTATGAGATAGTTTTCTGAGCTGTTATAAGACTCTTTTCCACACTCAATGAGTGACTGCCTTGATTGATCTTAACAGCACCTTCGAAAATTGGGGTGGAAATTTTTTTTTAGTTGAGGTTTTTAGATCATGGCTATATAACTAAATAAGGAGTTCCATATTTCAAAGTAGTATGTTTGGAAGGATGCCCAGAGTAAAGAAAGCATTAATAGGCATAAAAAACTAGCATATGGATGTTATAAGAAGTATGATGGAAAGTTTCCAAATAAAGTAGTAGAACCTTCCAATCAAAGAGTGTGAGGGATAGTAAGGAAAATATGTTCTCTCTTATGTTTTTGCCAAAATGTAGGACAATACAACCTATAGAGTAAATTCAGTCGATGCTGGAAACTGAAAAAAAAAAAAAAAACTAGTTGCAGCCATCTTAGTTTAAAATAATATATGATTTATGTCTGAATTTGATTGCAATTATATTTTATATTATTTGATCTATTTTATCTATGTAATTTTCATCCATCTTATTTGTCTATTAAGATACCTTAAATTAATAGTTAGATTATACCAAATTGTTCTCACAGAAAGAATGAAACACTAAGAATTACTTTCTTAGAAAGACTAATCTAAAAAAGATCTATATTATGTCTTGAACCTAGATATATGCAGGCATATAAGTGGAGAAAATGGCTTAATTGCTTCTTTTAAGGAGTTTAGCAATTAGTTAAAAATTGTAGTGGGCTATATTTTCTTTGTCCATTTAAGAGTAGTTATTTTAAGGTTTTTGATTATAAAGATTTTATAGTTCCCAAATTCTAAGAGACACTTTTTATTTGGAATCTTGAATATAAATGTTAAATTGATTATTTTTATTTGACACACATAGCTTTTAGGTAAGGGTTCCCATGTGTTTTATAAGATTTAAAGATTCTTTTGATCATAAGACATAATAACTAACACTCAGATAGATGAAAGGCAGAACTTTTTGTTACATGTAACTCCAAACTAGAGAAGGCTGTCAGGCAGGACCACACAGGGGGTTGCCACCAGAGACACTAACAGCAAGCTGGAGCTGTAAGAGGCAGTTTCTGTGTGGAAAACAAGATGGAGTTAGCAAGGTTCTTCAGATTCCCTGCAGACTGGCTAAAATGAATAATTTCGTAGGTTCCAAGATGTAGAGGTTGTCTCTAGTCTGTTACTAGGCCCTGTGGTGATTAGGACTGATGCGTAGTAGCCTATAGTGTGAGTGCCCAATAAGGGAAGTGGTTGGGTGTATACTTGATTAGCTGCTCAAGAAGAGGAAATGATTGACCTTTACTCAGGACCCCAAAACAAGGTCAACGCAGTGTAATTTTAAAATTATATACTATATGATATGGAAATATTCTTTATAATTTATTCATACTTGCAATAAATATTTAATGAACATATATTATGTGTTGACTCCAAGATGTGTGTTAATAAAAATAAATAAGAGAATTTCAGTTTAGTGAAAGATAAAAAAAATAATGACAATTTAGTTATGTTAACAAGAGTCACATAACATAAGGTGCTATTGGAACACAAATGTAGGTTTTATATCAGACCACTCAGGGAAAGCTTTCAGGCAGAGGATATATTATAAACAAAGATAAAGAAGCAAGCATAATTGAATAAGCAGCAATCTTAGAAAAAAAAGCCTAGTTTAAATACACTGTTTAAATAAGTCAAAAACAGCCCAGAAAGATAGAGATACTTGGTTTATGTCACAGGTAGTACAGAAAACATCAAGAATACCTTCCATACCCATTATTTGCCTGTCTTTGCCCTTATATGGTCAACATTAACATTGTTTAATCACAAATTGCATGTATTTGACTATCTAAACATAATATGTAAGCATCATAATAATTTGACCAGAAAGACTTATTTTAATAAAGAATAGATTTAGAATTCCATTATTTTAAAATAAATACAGAATCTCCTCTAGTTAACAAAAAGTAAATGAATAATCTCTTTTTCAGAACCAATCTCCAAACCTTAAGTATTCTAGGCCTTAAAATTTAGATTGTCCATCTCAAACTAACTTTGCCATTATTTTCCTGTTCAAATTTTTCCTTATTGCCTAAATTATTTATTTTTACAATTGACTTATTTAAACCATGATTGAAACAACATACAGTTACTAAATTTGTTTGTACATCTTTCAATTTGTAAATCAATTTTGCTCTTGAACTGATCTCTCCCACTCCACCTCATCATCATTTTCATAGCATTCACTTGTGGACATTTGTTCTTAGAATGTTCTATATACTCTGGAGTTAGCTACCTCATACTTTTGTCTTTATGTTTTCTATATCTCCCATATTATCCTTTACAAGTAGTATACACATAGATGGCTTTTAATTCATTAACCTATCTGATAACCTCTGTCTTCTATTGTCAAGCTGGGCCCATTGTGATAACTGACACATTTGGTATCATTTCTACCATTTTTATTTTACATTCTTAATGTGTCACTTTTTCTGTTTTTATTTTTTTATATTTTATTAATTTGGCATATTGTTCTTTTTTCCTTTAATATTTTCTTTTGCATAAAAATATTTTGAAATTTTATCACATATATATTTAACCTAACAATTTTCTAGTTATTCAGTACCTCAATATCCTAAAAAATAATACAAAGTACTTAGAATGATTTAATTCTAATCTCTTTTCTTCTGATTTGTATACTATAGTTATGTAAATTTTTCTTGTGCTTTTTGTTAAATCTGAAAGTTAGATGATACTATTATAGAGATAATACATATTTTAATTTACTTATATATTTACTTATTTCTCTGTTTATTATTACCATTTGCATTTTTGGTCATTTTCCCTCTTCCTTAAGTATATCTGATAGAAATGTCTTTACTGAAGATCTATTGATGTAAACTCTAATTTGAACATTTATTCATTTTGAGATTTGTTTTCTATTCATTTTGATTCACTATTTTTATTGTTTTGTTGTTGTTGTTGTTGATTGTTTTACTTTGTTTTGTTTGTTCATAGAAATTGCTTTAGTTTTATTATGAGCCCAGCAATAAATTTAAAATATGTTTATTTTTATTGATTTAAAATTTTGTTTTATTCCTACAGGGCTCTTCAAATATCTGGACATGTTTCAAGGGAATGAATATTGCAAAGTGTTTTGATTTGGATGACTGGTACAATAAATGTGAGAAGAATATATACAGACCTGAAGTAATACCTAAGGAAGGTAAATCTACATAGGAAACAGAACAAGTCAAGAACTAACTGTTTCAAAAGCATGAAGATTTGGAAGAAAAGTTTTCTGAATGTTTTTATAATATAATAAAGAGTTTGATTCAAAGTCATTGATGTTGGCATACCGTCACTACCACTTGATTAACAATTAATCTAGTACATTACAATACTTTAAAAACAAATAAAGTTTTATTTTTTGTTAACATAAGTTTAAAACTAGTAGATCTCTTAATATTAACACCTTTAACTTTTAAAGATTATACTTGAGAAATAGATACAGTAGTCGTGAGTTACTAAAAAGGCAACAGAATTCTAGTCTTCCTAAAATACAGAGTATAGATGTGTTTGTGTATACATTAAAAAAGCCCTTTCCAACTGGCTTAAAGTCCTTCTTCCCATTCTGTTACATCTGATCATTGACTTTGACCCCGAGATGAGACTTAAAAGATACCCTAACCATATGGTATTCTTTCTCGCCTTTATCCTGAGATGAGATTTCAGAGAAATCTGTACGATAACAACAACATGTGACTCTGAGGCTGCCAGTTAGAGGCTGGCTCATTACTCAAAATGTTTCTCATAACTCATCTCTGTACACTCCTTTACATTAATCGTGCAAATGAGTGTTCTCTCCTCTGTAATTTAAATGACTTAAAGAAAGCTATATTGCCTTTTTTACTCTTTCAATATCTAATAAAACTTAGCATTGTGTTTTGGAAAGATACAATGAATGAATAAATCAATGAATTAATAATGTATTCTCTTTTTCTGGAACTACCTCTTCTACTCATTTTCTTCGCTGTTTCTTGTCCTCTGAGTTTGAAATTAAATGTTGACTCCTATCCAGTAGCATAGGCTCGGGCCCTTACCACTGAAAGGTTATTGTCTGAAATGTGCGACAGTACAAACATGAATATATGGTGTGGCAGTACAAACACAAATATATATTGTCCTTTTCTTTGTTAGTATGTTCAGAGCCGTGTAAACGTAGTTGCATTGCATTCTATTTAACTCTACTTTTATAGAGTATAATAGATTTATACAACTATCATTTTTAAAAGTACTATAAAGAGCACATTCCTGCCAAAATTATAAAATTTACAACAAACCAAGAATATCAAGACAATTAATTAATTTCTAAAATCACTCACTTTCAACAAAAACATTATTTCTACTGTGAAAATAGAAACAACAGCAACAGAAAAAACACAGTTGTATTTTTAGGGGGTTTGGGTCAAAAACACTTAATTCAGTGACCTCAGAAGAACATTCTGTAAATATGCTACAACTTGTCTGAATGTGTCTCATTGACCAAAGAAAATATCTATTTGATTTCAAATATTTATAATCAATATAATTTTATTTTACCTGTTTAGAGCAACATACAATTGTTTAAGTTAAATAACATTAGGCTTTTACAGAGGTGAAAAAAAAGTTTAATCTTATCATCTCCACATGAATTACTCTTATCACATATAAATATAAGGTTTCCTATACATCTGTTTCATAACCCTCCTTTCAAGGATGACTAGCTAAAGAATTTAAATGTCATGATGGCTTTAAACCAGATGCCAAGCTCAAAGAGTTCTTCCTGGAAAGAGTTTAGTGAACACCCGTGAAGACTGTCATTCTTGAAAATGAGATTAGAAGCACCAGAGAATGTTTTTTTTCCTGCAATTGAGCTGTCATGTATCCTCAAACTTAACACTAATCTAAAAAAGACCTTCCTCTTGATTTGCACTTGTGATATAAACATTTACATAAGACCAAGATATGAAGCAAGTCAAAGGTTGCCATGATGTGAATTATATAAATGTATAAGATTTTTCTGCATTTATAATTTATGTGCAAGTTTGATTCATATTTTACTCATCTATACTATGCTTATGAAATAGATAGCTAATATTTAACAATTTTCATTTAAATAAAATGCTATACATTTAATTATTTTTAATTCTTATTAAGGATAATTAAGAAAAATTTAAGTTAAATAAAAATAAAAGTTGTAAAAAAGTAAAAGCTGGATAATTTAATCTTCACCCCTAATGATCTAGATTATTCTAAACTGTCTATTAAGATTAAAATGGAACATGATAAGTGAATATTTATATGGTAAATGCAGTGATGTAGCCCCAAAAATTACATTTTGTATAATAAACAGAGCAAAATTTTTAAATGAGTTTCAATTCAGCAGATAAAATTTTTCCAATGGACAAATATTCTGTAAAGTTGACAGAACATTATTAATGAGGCTAATGTTAAAATTATATACATTTTTTTGTAGAAAAGACTCAAAAATATAATTGAATATGTTTATTTAATAAATCCTAAGAAACTAATAAACTTTAATGATAATTAATTATTATTAGCAGTAGTTATAATAATAGTTATAGTAATAATTAGTAATAATAGTAATAATTATTATTTATTAACACTTACTTTACGCCTAATGTATGTAATAAACTATATGTATTAAGCAATTTACATGAATTACACATATGGTCAAGATCATAAGGCTTTAATGAGGTAAAGCTAGAATGAGAAACCAAATGGTCTAACATTTTCATCATCACATCACCATTTGGGGGATGAAAGGACAGATAAGAGATAAACTAAGTCTTCAGAAATATTACACTTAAAATATGCTTTTATAATTATTTCTTAATTTTTTCTAAGTCAACATTATGTAGATTACAAGTATTTGAAACTGAAGAAAAAGATGAGTAAGGGTGAAGAAAGTGTCTAAAGAGACAATATAAACAAAAACAGGATGTGGTTCCATTGTGTAGTGGTTAGCACATCTGCCTTACATGCAGAAGGTCCTGGGTTCATGACCCAGTGAAGCCATGGTTCTTGGTCTGTAGCCATGTCACCCTTAACAAGCCTTAAGTCCGATCTCGAAAGCTAAGCAGGATTGGGCCTGGTTAGTACTTGGATGAGAGAACACCTAGGGAAACCAGGTGCTGTAGGCATATATGATACTAATAAAAAATAAAACAGTAATTTCAAAATTATTTAAATGCTGTGCTAAATTAGCTTATCTTGAAAAGTTCCTAAATAGAGAGCAATTAAATAAAAACAATTTTAAAAGAAATAAAACAAGTTCACATTTTATTATGTAGTAAACACAGGCACTGCTCTCTTTAAATTGATTCAGTGTTATACCAGTCATGTTAGTGTGTTTACCTGCCTCATTCATAGCCTGTTACAGAGCATCTAGCCCATCTAGAGTTTCTGAATTTGACTGTCCTGTTAACACATGGATCCACAGCCCTAAACATTGTTGTTTACATTAGGATAGACACACAACCCACAAGAAAAGAAATTTTCATAGGCTGAACTAAGCCAGTCAGAACATTTCTCTTAAGAACCTCAAGAACACAGAATATAGTGAATAATAATGGTTGCCAGCCAAAAGACATACCTTGTGGTTAAGGCTACTAACACTGAGTTATCTAAGGGCAATAAATAAACAGAGGAAGCCATTCTACTGACAGAAATAGAAAAATACAGCAAATAAGCAGAAAGAGGCAGAAATGGGAGACATGTAAGCTCTGAGAGACAAAGATTAAGTTACATTTCTGACAGCTTTCTATATGAGACCATCTCTAGTTATATTCTTTCCTCAAAGTCTCTGACTCTGGGTTTCTTACATGATAATCACCTACTTAATCCTTTATTAAGTTACTTATGAACCCTTAAAATTAAAATTGCCATTTACTAGACTAGATATATAAGAGTAGTATATCAATCTCCTCTTTCTTATTAGAAGATAACTGAACTTAATTTAGATTTAAGTAACAAAGAGTGAGAAATTGAAAAGTCTTCCTCTGTGTAAAATTGTTTTGTTAGGAATGGACAAACTAGCTGAGAATTGGCTCCCTGGCAATATTCCCTGTACCAGGTTAACAAATTATCTCCTGGTCAGTAGTTAAAACCTAGGAGGACTCTCAGCTAGAATAACTAAAAAGTGGAAGATGAAGTAACTAAGAGATTTCAGTGTTCATAATAGTTAAAAACATATGCATCCAAGTTTTTTGGTTTATTTAAAATATGTCCCCATAGTTTGTTTCCCACTGTTAAATAGGTTATAAATTAGTGACTTTAATTTACTGTGGTCTACATTACAAAATAAAGATTTTTTTTGTCATTTATTTCCACAAAGAGAAGACATTATTTTACATTTTTTCCCACTCATTCACTCTCCTTGGTGCCAGAGGTTCAAAGGAAAATATGTTATATTTTCTTTATAAAAGTAGGTAAAATTTAGTGAGGAGAATACTGATTCCGACGTATAAAAAACATATTCAACATTTAAGTGATTTTTAAAATCTTGATAATAACTCACTAACATTTGCTAAGGATTAAATTATAGTTGAAATTAGATTAAGAGTTTTAAGTAAAATGGAAAATGTTATCTGCTTAAACTGAAATAATGAAACTAAATACCCAAAGGTGGGATTACTGAGTCCTTCTTTGTCTCTTGTTATATTCTGTTTTAAAGTCTATTTTGTCTAGTATAAGTGTTGCTACCCCAGATTTGAAAATTTTATTTTTATGAAATATCTTTTTCTCTCTCTATGCTTTCAGTCTGTGATGTCTTTTGATCTGAAGTGAATCTTTTGCAGGCAGGATATGTAGGGATGTTGTTTTCTTATCTATTTAGCCACCCTATCTTTTGATTGGCACATTTAATACCTTTTCATTTAAAGTAATTGTTGATAGATATCTAGTGATTGTCATTTTATTATTCATAGCAAATTTTCTGTTGAGAAATCAGCTGACTGTCTTACTGGAGCTCCCTTGTAGATAACTAACTGCTTTTTTCTTGCTGATTTTAAGATTCTCCCTTTCTCTTTAAGATTTGGAGTTTTAACTATAGTGCATCTTAGCGTGGGCTTGTTTGAGTTCATCTTGCTTGGACTCTTTGGGCTTCTTGGGCTTGTATGTTTATTTCCTTGCCAGGTTAGAAAAGTTTTCTATTATTATTTCTTCAAATAGGTTTCCAATTCTTTGGTATCCCCATGATGTAAATGTTGAGACTCTTGGTCTTGTCTCAGAGGTCCCTTATTTTCATTTAAAAAAAAAAAATTTTTTTTGCTATTCTAGTTGTGTGCTTTCTACTACCTTATATTCTAATCACTGATTCTATTCTCTGCTTCATCTACTCTACTGTTGATTCTCTCTAATATGTTTTTCATTTTGATTATTGTAGTTTTCATTTCTAACTGGTTCTTTATGTTTTCTATCTCCATTTTTATGTTTTCTAGCTCTTTGTTAAAGTTCTCACTGAATTCCTCTAATCTGCCCCTAAATTCATTGAACCTCTTTATAACCAGTGTTTTAAAGTCTGAATCTGGAAGATTGTTTGTCTCAGTTTTGTTTAGTTCTTTCTCTGGGGCTTTGATCTGTTTTTTCATTTGAGACATGATTTTCATCTCTCCCCATTTTGACTGCCTCCCTGCATTTGTTTCTATGTATTAGGTGAGTCTCCTAAGTCTCCCAGCCTTAGTAGAGTTGTCTTATGTAGAAGATTCCTGTGGGACCCAGTGGCACTCCCTGGTCACCTGAGTCAGGTGCTCCAAGTGTGTCTCTTGTATTGGTTGTGTGTGCTATTCTGTTGTAGTTGAGCCTTAGTTGCTGTTTGCACATCAGTGGGAGAAACAGCTTTGGGCTAGTTGTTTGTGAGAAACGGTCAATGAGGGGCTGACCCTATGAAGCAAGACTTACTTTACCAGAGCTCTAGTGCCTGCCCAGTCTGCCCTTTGGGTATATTGTCCTTAGATATAGCCTCAGGTGATACTTTAGCTTGGTGGAAGACAGGCACTGGGCATTCTGGCCCCAGGGTTTCCTGGGAGGGTATCCACAACAGGCCAAGTTTAGTCTCAGCCCATGTGCCTCAGGGGCCATCTAATAAGAGTCACCAAGCATCCACATATGGCTGCCACCATGCTGGACTTATAAGTGCCTTGAGGGGCCAAGTCGAAAACTAAAGCCAGCTGCCACTAGTTCAGGACTTGTTGCTGTTCAGTGAGACGTCAGATGCTACTTCTTGGGGTTTATTGAGTCTTTGACAGATTTTATGAAAGGTCACAATAGAAGCCAATACAACCTATTTGTATGGAACTATACACTGGAAGCAATTAGGGTGGACCCATAAGTTGGGAGAGGCAAGGTCTCAGAGAATCATCTGGGCAGAGCGACCAGTGTTAGATTGATTGAGAATCCGATATGGTGGCTGCCTGCATCTGCACACTGTGAGGGTGTAGGGCTCAACAAAGGAACGATGGATTTTGCCAGCACTTCTGTCAGGGAGAAAGCTGCCTCTCCAGTTCTTGCCCTCTCTTTCCTTTAGGGGGACCTCTGCAGCCAAGATATCCCTCCTGATTTTCAACTACCACACACAGTTGTGGAACAAGCCTGTTTCTTGTCTCTGTCCCTCCTACCAGTCTTGAGATAAGTTCTTATATATGTCTCCAGTTGTAGGACTTCTGTTCAGCCAGATGCCAGGTGATTCCCAACAATGGTTGTTCTGTTGTTTAGTTGTAATTCTGATGTGTTGTGAGAAGAGGCAAGCACAGCATCTACATAAACATCAAGTATTATTTTAGGAAGAAAGTAATTAATTAGATATTTGCCAATCATCACCACATCAACACTTAACTTAGCATGTAAAATGCTTACTAGTAAATGACTAATAAAAATTGTTAAATAAAGTAATAACCCAAGAATAAGCATTTTAAAATTTATTTTCTATTTTTTATTTTTTACTTTTTAATTTTGCTTTAGGAAAGTGATAGTTAATATAATATCTTCAACTATAAGGAAACTAGAAAAGTTTTCTTATGAAGAAAACTTCAGGTTCAGATATCTTTGTTGATAAATTTATCCAAATATTAAAGAAATAAATAATATTTTTATACAACTTATTCTAGAGAAAAGGAGAAAATACTTACCAGTTTATTTTTGAAGCTAGCATAATCAATATGTGATATGACCATTATAAAAATGGAAATATATGACATTCTCATGTGAATAGATATAAAAATTACAAACAAAATGTTAATAATTATATTTTGTATGTATACATATATTTATACAGATATGTGTATACATACATATATCACCATGTCCAAATGTGAGTTATTTCAGAAATTTGAAATTATAATTCTGAAAACAATTAATGTAATTTATCACATTAACAATAAGGTAGAAAAACCATGTGACTATCTCCAGAGGCAGAGAAAAACATTTGATAAAAATCAACAACCAATTATGATAAATATTCTCAAAAATCTAGGAATCGGAGAGATCTTCCTTAATCTCATAAAAATATATCTACCAAAAAATCTACAGCTATTATACTAGACGGTAAAATACGTAATGCTTTCTTTATAAAATTAGAAACAAAAGAGAAGGATATTCCCTGTCATCATTTCTTTTTAATTTTTTTGTACCAAAGGTCCAAGCCAATGCACTACAAGAGAGGTAAATTAAATGTATAAATAGTGGAAAGAAAGAAGTAAAATTACTTTTGTCATGGATGGCAAAAGTATGTCTAGAAAATTCAAAGGAATCTACAAAAATGTTAGTATAGTGATTAATAAGTAATTGATGGTAGTATTAATAAACATAACCCTAACCTACTGTGTTTATTGTGTTTCAGCATCTGACAACACTTACTGCAATTAAATAAAAAGGGCTATTCTGATAGAATGATGTATGCTAAACTTACATAATGCCAAAAATAACTTTACAGCTTTTCTGTACTTAAAAAATGAATTTATTGACCCTCTTGCTATTAAACCTTGCTTTATTTCCCAGGAAATGAATGACTACATATTTGCTTTCAGAGTGTAAGGCAAACTATGTGTATGTTTTGAGGTGAAAAGGAGGAGATAGTGGAACAGACAAGTGTCTGACTTGTTTCAGCATTATTTGATTTAAAGTTATGATCAAGGTTAGAGAGAAAAAGTTTAGGAGAATATTTCGTAATGCTGTAGTTGGTCATTATCTATCAAGAGTCAAAATATAGCTGAATATTTAATATATCATTATAAATGAGCAATAGATTCAGTTTAAATTTAGGTTTAAATAGCAAGACTTATATGCCAGAACCAAATAATTGCATTTCTAATATATCCTTCTCTTCTTTGTTATAACAGAACATTGCTTGCAGTTTATAGCTTTCTATAAAGCTTTGTGTAACTATGGGACTAAACACTAGCCAATGTGTTAGATACACAGATGGATGATTGAGTCAGAGGGAACTTGATGGAACTCTTATTCTGGCCCAGTGTGTAGATAGTTTTTCAATATCAAATATTTAAGTCTTTACAATGTGTTAAGAACTGTCCTTTTCATTTTATGTGTATTACCTAGTTCGATGCTCATGATGATTCTTTGAGATGGTACTGCAATTACCTCCATTTGAACAAAAGAGTGAAACTGGGTTTTAAAGTACAAACTGAGTTTTAAAGTGACGAAGCATAGGTTTGAATCCTGGCTGGAGTTGTTAATGTAATGATGTTTAGTAAATTTTTAATATTTTATTTATTACATATACTAATGACATTGTCACCAAATATTTCTATTTATGCCTTCTCAACCTACATACAAGAAGTTTTCAGTGACAAGTCTGCATCTTTCCATGTTTAGTCACTTTTATGATTTTCCTCTTAAAAAGACTCAATGTTCTTTTTATTTAATTTATTTCTAATTTTTCTAGCACTGTGTTTAGTATGTTTCTGGATGATCATTTGAACAAATAACTGTGGCACCTCATCAGTGAACGGTTTTGAGATGATAGAGTAGAGGCATGTCTGTGATGTGAAGAGGGGAGGAAGAAAGGAAGGAGAGAATAGGGAAGAATGCCAAAGGCTACGGGTAATTACCCATCCCTTTGTTGTTTAGGATGGCTAGAACCTTCTATTTCTTATCTGAAAAAGAACATTTAATATTTTTTCACGGCTTTTAATTTCATTGAGTAAATATAATGAGTAAAATTTATTTGATTATGAGATTGTGGTTTTCTGGGTTCATGAATATGTTGTCTCACTAGTCATGACAGCACCTACTCTGTACACCAGATGGCATGGGGCAGCTCTAGCTACAGAAGCATAAATCACCAAAACTGCTATTTATGAGAAAGAAAATGGCACACATTCTTAATTTATCACAATTGTATCACATTGTTTACATGAGAATGTCACATATTTAAATATCTCTTCTGCTGTAAATACATATTTATTTACTAGAATATGTGTGTATATGTGTATGTCAAATTGAAATATATTCATACATATATTTCAGTTATAAAGTTCTATAATAGTTGAGCATTGAAGTTAATTATTGGATTAATGCTTTATATGCTCATAAAATTTGGCACTGTTGAAAACATAATATTGATGAAGTTATAAACCTTTCACCTGAGAAATAGCTATATGATTCAGATATATTGTACAAAGAGGTAAGTGGCTACTATGAAAATGATGACATATTTGATAACAACTACAACATGACTCTCTTGTACCTCTACTCTTGAAATTCACCAAAATGCTTAGGTGCTTCAAATATCTTCCTGGTTATTTGTTAAGAGCATGACAAACTTTGTATAAATCTTAGCTCTACCATTTAGTTGATGTGTATCACATGCAATAAATTATTTATTCCTTTTTTTTATCTTTAAGATGTGGTTGATAACAATTGTACTACTTTGATAGAATTGTTCTAAGAAATCAGTAGCATAGCATATACCAGATTTAGCATATACAAACATACTATAAATATTAGCTGTTTCTAGTAATAGTAGTAATAGTAATAATAGTAGCCATAGTAGTGTGGATTCTGAAGATAATATAAAGGAAGGAAGGAAGGAAAGAAGGAAGAAATATACTCTATGTATGAAGTGTTTTATATGAATATAGGGCATTTTGGCTACCATCTTAATTATGGGCAGACAAACCCTATAGTTCTGTTATATATGTATAGTGTGCTGTTATTTATTCTGGTAGAAATTCCTCTAATACAGCTGTCCCCAACTTTTTTGGTACCAGTGACTGGTGCTCCAATGAGAATCTAATGCCTGAAGATCTGAAGTGGAGCTGAGGAAGTAATATTAGTGCTGGGGAGCAGCTGCAAGTACAGATAAAGCTTTGCTCGCTTGCCAGACGCTCACCTTCTGCCATGCGGCCCCGTTCCTAATAGGCCACCTTCCAGTACTGATACGAGGCTTTGAGGTTGGGAACTCCCAGTCTAACATACCTTCAAACTCGCCTTTAATGGCCCTTCTCTTTCTCTTCAAATTTATCGGTAACAAATAATACTAATAAAACCTACCTTTATGAAATATAAGATTTGTTTTGTATGAAATATATAGAAGCAATTGGAATTCAGTATTTCTAGAAACTTGTTATCTTAGGTAACACCATAAATGTATTAACTCCATTATTTGTGTATTTGCATCCCTCATGAAGAAAGTAAACTTGGTGTCTATTTATTGTTATATAACAAATTACCCAGATTTAGCAGATTAAAACAGCATGTATTTATCATTTTATAGTTTCTGTGAGTCGCTAACCTGGGCTTGGTTTTGTTGGGTCCTCTTCCATTGTTTCCCACAAGACTGAAATTAAGAGGTCAGCTCAGAGTTTCCAGTCTTATCCGAAGGCTCATTTTTTTATGCTCATCTGTGCATACTGGAAACATTTAATTCCTCCCAGCCTGTTGGAATGAGGGCCTCAGTTCCCCCTTAGCTATCAACTGGATGCTGTTCTTAGTTCTTTAGTTCTCTATCAAAATGTGCAAGTCATGAAAGCAGTAGAGTCCTCGATCAAGATGGAAGCCATGACCTTTTGTAATACAATCACAGAAGTCACTTCCCCACAATACCACCATAATCTATTGTTAGAAGCAAGTTACTCAAGGGGAGAAGAATACACAAGCTCATAAATACCAGGAGGTATGGATCATGAGAGACTATCTTAGAGACTGCCTAGCACAGTATGATTTTTTTAAATTGCCACACATTATTTTGTGTTCAGCACAAAAGATGTTAAACACTTTTAGC